>CAKKOB020000360.1:0-18807 GCA_918844115.2 Phlebotomus perniciosus | reverse complement strand
TGACCCTAGATATTAGGGTCCAAACTTTTAAATAGACATTTTTTTACACCCACTTTCAGCTAATAAGCAAATTGCATTACATTCCGAGGTGGCCCACAATCCCAGCTCTCCCCAAGTGTAAACTTGGCATGTCCTTTTTATTGCATCTGTATAGCAATAAAAATTCACAATAGGGGAGAGCGGGACAGAACAGTAATGTAAAATTTTCTTCTTGACAGTTTTGTAGAAATTTAATTAAATAACACTTTAACTCTATATAAACTATTGACTATCAATAGGATAAGCTTTTAAGAAGTGTCTGATTTATGTCTATAAAAGTCATAGCTTTTCGAGAGATAAGATTTTTCACGAGTTGGTAATTTGTTAAAACTGCCCCGCCTTGGGGCACTCTTAATCAAGTCCATTTTTCATCATATTTATTTTTAAGCAAATAGGACTAAATTCTTAAATGTAATTAAATTTTACTCAAGTATATTAATGTCCAAGATTTGCAGACTGTTTGAACTGTGCCCCGCTCTCCCCTATGTCGTACTCCAACCGAGTATTAAATTGGGTTAAAGAACGAGAAATGTGACTAATGAGAGCATCCTCTCCGTAACTCAATGCATATTCAAATTCTTTTACATTCAAGTTCTACGATGAGCATGGAATAACTAAACAGTCGCTAAGCAAAGGTGCGAGAAAAGCAAAGAATCAGTGGACAAAATGAGATGAGCTTTTTTCTCGCATCAACCATTGCCAATTGCGTGGCGCTATGCAATTAATTTAATTGTTTTCGATTGAAAATTGTTGGGTGTGTGTATGGTTAGTTCAGCGATGAGGATCGCCAACCTGCAAGAAGGTAACGGTAATTGGTATTCAGCAAAAGATGGAATGCTAAACTCGTGCGCAAGAGAGAACGGACGCTGGCCTCAAGTAGCTCAAGTGGGGCTTCTATACAGCTCAAACTCTGACCCTGCTTCGCCCAGACACTGCACTGTTTTTTCGGAGTTTCTCCACCTTCCATATAGTGCAAGAAATACTCATTGACTTACAGTCATGCAAACATCATGTTTGCACGTTTTTTTTCTCTTTGCAAGAACACAAGCAAAGTATTTTGCGGAAGTGGCATAATGTCCGTTTGCAGCACCTTTTTTTCATATTACCCTTCCCACTCTCTCCAAGCATATAAACTATATATAAAATTCCATATCACTCTGTCGTAGCTCAGCCAAACACCTCAATGGGAGTAGAAAACGCAAGAAGTGCAGAGAATTGCAAATTGTTGTGCAATTTTGTGAAGTCTCCATAGTGTTATTTGTGGAATCATGCGAAAAGTCACGTTTTTTCGATAATATTTATGGCGTATGGATGGATGGGAAAAAGAGGTCAAATTGTAGGTGAAGAAATTTCACTATTTACTTCACAGTCTCTGGCTATGATGGACAACACAAGATTGCACTTTCTTGCTGGAGCATATACAGACGCGTCCATTGTGTTCTTTTTCTTCTTCAATCCCAAAATAAAACTTCTTTATAACATTTCGCGCGCCACTCTCCTCGAAAAAAAAAATTCCCGCCACAATGGAAATATGTTTAAACTTTTCCTCGTCGTCGCCGCATGAAAATTTGTTTGTCAGTTTTGCCACCTCGCTATTCTTCCCGCAAGATCTCTTACACATATTCTTTACTCTCTCACAATTACCTCACTTTGGCGATAAATTGAGGGAAAAGTAAAGTGTTGAGAAATAATTGGTTGTCCAAAGTGTCGGGTAGAAAGTAAAAGAATTTGTAAAATTTATGGAATTTTTCTCTCTCTTTCATGTGAAGAAAATTGAACCGCTACAAATTACAATTTTTCTCCACAACCCACAATTTTGGTGTTGTTTCGAGAAAAATTTATCAATATGTGGGAAAATGTATAACGAAACAGGGAGAGAAATTATAATGGATGCGGTGTACCATGGAGGTATTTTTCAAGAAATCATATTCTTGAATTGAGTAACTTTCATCCTCTTATGCTTCACACAAGATTGAATTTATAAATAAGACGTAGGTAGGAGAGATGGGGGTAATTTAACTATCTAACTTAAGCTATAGATTAGCTAGCTAACTTGAAAACTTACACATTAAGACTCATACATTATTCACTGAAAAAATCTAGGATTTTCAAATTCAGAACCACGAGCAAAGTTAACATCATTTGCTGACTAATTTAACCCTCTTCTCCCCTACTTTTCTATGCTTTGAAATATTGGTGCAAATCACAAATTTCTGAACTTGAGGTGTACTCAATTTTTCCCCTAACTGTCCACCTTGTGATACATTGCAGTCATTCGGGATTTAAAAGTTACAGTAAGGAATGCATGGGTCTTGAGAACATTTTACATAAACCTTTCTCTCAACCGCCAGTCGCACAAGAAATATGCATTAGAACGAAAATAAAGTGCCTTTCCTGGGCAAATAAGCTGATGAGTGAAGGCAATGAAAGAGAGTATAACGAGTGGCAAAATTAATTAGTGGAGAGATAGAGAGAAGATTTATGAATGGAGGCTTTATGACTGAACACCCAAACAGGTAGATTGGGGAGCTTCGCGAAACAATTTTACATACAAGAATGGTAAATTTGCTCAAGAAGCATTTTCCTCCGCATACATTCTCAAAATTGCACATATTGTACTTTCTCGAAAATTATAACACACACAGCACTGACACAGTGAGCTACTTTGCCAGCGACAAATCATTGTGAGTCGCGAGAACAATGTTAATATTGTTGTAATTTGCGACTCTGCAATGAAGAGTGGCAAAACCAAAACAGATTATGAGAGACGAAGGAAAAAAAAGGTGGGAAGAAGATGGGAAGAGCGTCAAAGTCAAGAATCATTGTTGGAAGATCTCGATGGGAATGAAAATTTCTCGTGATTCATGATCATCGCGGTGAAGACACGCCAAGAAGCTTACCTTTTGTTGAGCACCGGCAAAAAAATATGGTTGTAAAATCACAGAGCAGAGAAAAATAAATTTGTATAACTTATCGCGAGGCTCCTTTATGAAATTATTCGGTAATATCTTTAATGCTCGTTAAGAATATTTGCGTTCAATTGCCTTTCTTCAATTCCTATAGCAAGACATCAACGCCATAACTGTCTCTTCATGGTCTGAAAAATTTCCTAACGAAATAGAAAGATATGGTGAAGAGGTGGAGAATAAAAAGCAATTTTTACTCCTCATTCTCATAAGCATGTCTTGATGATCTATACTCCTTCACCTGCAACAATCCATCAACACTAAATAAATCAGCTTCTGAAGAATAACACTTGAGTTTGTCAGTATAAGCAATTGAGGCTCTTATTGGGGGTTCAAATGAAAGCAAATTGTCAGAATTGGAGAGAGAGAGAGATTTTGATTGAGAAGTATTACAGGAAAATTGTCTTTAATTCTCTTTCTCTTCCACATCTCGGTTTTTTTTGGTGTTCCAAGTGTTTCAACACGATGCACTCGAGTGTGTGCATAATTGCAAGTGGAAGACTGAGAAAATCTCCATTTTCATTTCATCTCATCGTGGAGGGAAAGAGCTCAATAAACGATTAGGAAAGAAACCATAATATTCTTCAATATGGAAAAATTTGATACCATTTTGATTTAGAACAGTTTCTTCAATTTATATTGAAAATTGTAGGGGAATAAACAGTTATGAGTGCAGAAAAAAAACACATCAATCACTAGAAAAAACGAAGAATGTATAAAGTGATACAATTTTTCTAATTTTCGATTGTTTCGCATGAAAATTTGCGAATTTTTCATGCTATTTTTTAGGCTCAATTTGCGCCAATTTGCGTCTTTTAGTTTAATTTTTGGCGCCAAATTTGAAAGCGCCCGTTTTACATAAAAAGGCGCCTGAAATATTTTATAAATTTTGTCTATTCTCTATTTTTTCAACACAAAAAATTACAAACCATATTTTTTTTAGTGTGTAACAAGAAACAAGGAACAAGATTGTTAGAAAATTGGTCAATGATATACATTTTGAGAATGTTCTCAGTGGAAAAACCACATCATTAGCAATTGTAAAGAAAATGCAATTCTATTCGATGCAGTCTATTTGTGCTCGGGTGACACGGTCTAAGTCGTATGTATGGTAAAATGTTTCTCTCTCTCTCTCCCCTTTTTGATCATTTCTGCTAAGGAGCCATGTGAGAAGAATTGGACCATAAAAAGAGACAGTTTATGTTATTATGCGTAAATAATGTTCTTATATGATCTTTCTGCTTCACTCTCTCAGATTGACAAGCGAAATTTCCCGGCATGTTCTTGCTAAAAGCATTTCAGCCATGAGAAGTCTATTTCGCTATATTGCGCGAGTTAAAATATAATTTTTACGGGAGAAATTGGATATTAAGAATAGAGAAATGAGAACAAATCATAAAATAGAAAAAGTGTGAAGATGTTGAGGCAACAGTTATGTAATTGGCTTCTTTTTTCTTGCAGTTCTAAACGTGGCGGCCGGCAAAGCCCCAATGCAGATATCCACAGATGGATCAGGAATTCCTCAGAAGGCGATCGATGGATCCACCTCGGCTTTCTATCAGGCCGACACGTGTTCACTCACGAAGCCCGAACGACAACCGTGGTGGTACGTGAATCTCCTAGAGCCATACATGGTTCAGCTGGTGCGTTTGGACTTTGGCAAATCATGCTGCGGTGAGTCCAACTCATAGTATATCTTACTATAAAATCTCATGATTGATACCCACAACCTCAGAGATGCCTCAAGGCGGTGAAATTGGATTCCCTTTCTCTCTCCGTTGAGGGAAATTTTTGCCACATTGTCATTTGAGCATTGACTAAACATGGCATAAGAGGCAAATCTAATGCTGAAGAAATTCTTTAACTTTTCTGGGATGGGCCGGTGAGGCTCGTGAAGATAATTTACTTAATTGATTCCTTCACGGTTTAAGAACGTCTAGCAAAAAATGTAGCAATAAAAGAGCTTAAAGACCGAGTGGCAAAAACCATCAATCATAATCTACTTACGCCCACGATAATTGCAAATAAATTAAAGTTTTTTTTCATATTCACTTGTCAATCAATTTTCCCATCATGATGACCTCAAAAGCTTCTTGAGAAAATCCTGAAGAACCATTCGCGGCTTTCGACAATGACTGGCATAATAATTTTACAGAGAAAATTTTACGATAAACAAATAATATGTGAGGAGTACAAGCTTTTGAAATTACAAGGTATCATAAAAATTTTCCCTTTCAATTTGGAAAGCTCATAACACCGAATATTAACTTGATTAAAAAGATTCGCTTTTCATAGAAATTTTCATTTCAAATAATTTAAACAGTTAATGAAACATTTCCCCTGTTTAATGCTCCCGAATTCTCAATAATCTCTTTGCAAAAATTTATACAGCTTTGATTAATTAACTTCTTAGATAAATTGAGATTTATAGCACAATCAACATTTTTTTTTCATGACTTAGAAAAATACATAATAAATTACTGTAATTCATAATCAATCAAAACTGGGAGGCTTTAAATCATAAGAGAGCATAATCTTAGATATCTCAATTGAGCACAGAATGTGAATTTCCTGGATATTTTCTTCTTCCATTGTGCACTTTCATTGCAGCCACCGCCAATTTCATGGAAGTGGAAGCAATTATCAATGCATCGTGGAAAAATTGCAAAGAGTTTCCATTTCTCGAAGATTGCGACTGGGTGGAATTTTAAAGGCTCATGAAAGCAATTTGAAGAGTCAAAATTAAAATGCTTGACAGACATGGGAAAGTTTTTGAAAATCACTGCTTAACAGTCAAAGTATCACTTTGTGATGTCTCTTGTAAATTTGGGTGTTTTGTATGTCTAAAATTTTTTTATTCAGGTGACTGCGTGTCATAATTAAGGTACAAATTACGACTATTTTCTAGGCGTCTCTCTTTCACCTTTAGGTAATTATTCGCGACACTCTTGGCGGTATCATAGATGCCAATCAGTGGGACAGAGAGGGAGGAAAAAACGAGGCAATTTTTACGTGTGGAGAAAGAAAATGCGCGATATAAACTTTCCAGAGGTTTTTGATAATTGAGTGTTTGACGCAAAATATGTTAAATGATCCTTCCCTATCTTGGGACAACCCAGTGACGCTTTCACTTTTGGATTGTGTGTGGCATAAAGGCATCAATTGAGGTAAAGATATCTCAAAAGTATCATTCTCTTTCGGTCTTTAAACTTTCCCTTTATATCTTACCTCCGACTTCTTCTAATTACACTCCCATTTTATTTTTGTTTACACATATTATATGGCTCTTTTTTTCCTGAATGGTATTAAAAATTCTCATTCACTCTCTGAATCTCGGAATTGTCTGTGCCACCGTGGGAAATTCTCCGACTGCAATGTGGTGGAAAATGTTCCAAGACAAACACACACAATTCACCCAAATTCTGGACCATTTCCTACATAAGAAACACTTAATCTCATCAATGTGAACAAAATAAGAGAATTCCTCGGAAGTTTTTAATACAATTTCAAGAAGCAATTTTATACCTGGGAAATTGCTTTTCACTTCTCTCCACATCTTCACTGTCCCCTCCTTCGGCAATAACATAAATTAACAAAAATTTTCTTCCTCAACCTCTACCTGTTCAAGAGACGGCACTCTGGCTGGATTGCAATGTATGTAAATTGAACCATCGCGTATAAATTGTGCAAGTACTGCCAGTTTGAGACGGAAATGCGTTCGCAGTTTGTGCAATTAATAATTTTCACCTTTTCCCTTATGCTTTTTTGCAATTATGTAAGTTCAATTTGGGGCGGATTCTCAATTAAATGGGAAATCAGGTGGTTTCTCAATACAATTTTAGAAAATTTAACGGCATCATTTTTCAACATTGTGGCACCAAGAGAGCTTAAGTGCTGGAAAACGTGGTGCGACAATAGAGGAAATTAATTGTTTTTCACCTTTTGCTACCTCACCAAGATTGATGGCGAGCTCTTTTCTCCATTGAATCGCAATATTGCCTCCAGCTTTATGCCCTTTATGATGACTATCCATGTTACAAGTGGTGTATTTCGCTTTTGATAGAATTTATTATTTCAATAGAAATTTATAGATTATTGCTAGAGTGTCTGCAAATACCATAACAGAAGATTCTTTGTTATCTGATTTACTTTTATAACATTTTTACATTCAATATTGGTTCCGTATTGTCCAGAATCCAGAATAAAGCACTAAATTGAACCACTTAAATGATTGACCAACGATTTTTTTAATTTGTCTACCGATATAGATTTTAATCATCCATTAATCAAAACTAAAATTTACTCGATAAGAATCAAAATTTTATCAAACTCAGAAAAAATCTCGTACGTCGACCCAGAAAAACAATCAATTAAAATATGGGAAAGGTAAAAAATAACCCAGATGACAAAAGTGACGATTATGAAATAAGACTTTTCTGGGAGTGCGTGATTTCTTATCCTGGCTGTTAATCTCTCAACCACTTGTTGCTCATATAGAATTCATATTACCATCATGAATATTTAATTGTTTCTTTTTGAAACACTCGGTGCGAGTTATCCAGAATGACTAATTTTTCTATTCGCGAAATATTTGCAGCATCAAGTATTAGACTTTTGAATTATTACTTCACTGCAAAACCATTAAAATGTTGATTTGTATCTCACTTTCCCGGCAATGGAGATCAATTTAGGCAGAGAAATAATTTCTCACGTAAATTTTTTCTCTTAAACTTTCTACGCAATCATTGCGCAACATATAAGGTTGGGTTTTTCTTTTACTCATAAGTGTATACGTCTATTATATTGTTTACTTTTAACACTTTTGGGGTGATTTTCGGGTGAGAAATCACCTAAAATGCTGAAGAATATTGCATTGCATGGCCAAATTGGCAATTTTGCGTTTTTTTGCGGTCTCTCTCTCCTCTTTAAGATTACGTCTCTAAAAGGGGAGTTCCAGATAGAGAAATATACATATATTGCTGAATGCGTTTTATTGCGTTATTTTACGTGTCGATGACAAAAACCAACAGACAAGAGAACAATTTCACCGCAATGCACCTCGTCGGTTTGAGCAATTTGCCATCAGACATGATGCAATTTCTTCGGATAACGGCTCTTTCGCGTCTCATCTCCAGCCCCTTCTTCTCCAGACATAAATTTTCAATTTGCATAAATGCGAAATGGACGTTAATTGCTGCCTTCCAAAATCACGCTTATTAGGGCTTTTATTTCTCTTCTGCAGGTAACAACAAGCCAGCAACAATTGTTGTCCGCGTGGGAAACAATCGTCCAGATTTGGGCACGAATCCCATTTGCAATCGGTTTACAGGTGTCCTGGAGGAGGGCCAGCCTCTCTTCCTGCCCTGCAATCCACCCATGCCAGGTGCTTTTGTGTCCGTCCACCTGGAAGTTGGAGCTCCCAGTGCTCTGTCCATCTGTGAGGCATTCGTCTACACAGATCAGGCTCTGCCCATTGAGCGGTGTCCTGTCTTCAGAGATCAACCGCCAGGAGCTTCCGCTTCCTACAATGGCAAGTGCTATGTATTCTACAATCGCCAACCACTGAACTTCCGTGAAGCTCTGGCCTTCTGCCGTGCCAGGGGAGGAACGCTAATTAACGAGAGCAATCCAGCTCTGCAAGGCTTCATCAGTTGGGAATTGTGGAGGAGGCACAGGAGTGATGCCTCATCTCAGTACTGGATGGGTGCTTTGAGGGATGCTAAAGATAGAAATACGTGGAAGTGGTTGGGCGGAGAGGAGGTCACTGTGTCTTTCTGGAATTTGCCAGGAGGTGATGAGGATTGTTCACGGTATGATGGCTCCAAGGGATGGCTGTGGAGCGATACAAATTGCAATACACCGCTCAATTTCATCTGCCAGCATCAACCGAAAGCCTGCGGCAGGCCAGAACAGCCTCCGAACTCAACAATGCTGGCAAAGAGGGGATACGACGTTGGAGCCACCGTAGAATATGCTTGCGATGAGGGACACCTGCTCGTAGGACCGACGAGTCGAACGTGCCTGGAGACAGGCTTCTACAATGAATTCCCGCCAGTTTGCAAGTACATCGAATGCGGATTGCCAGCTTCTATTGCTTATGGCACGTACGATCTCATCAACGGCACCGTAGGCTACCTGAGCAACGTAGTTTACCAATGCTCTGAAGGCTTTGAACTTGTGGGTCGGGCTGCTCTCACCTGTGACATCGATGAGCGCTGGAATGGTCCTCCACCTCGATGTGAACGCATCGAGTGTGACGTCCTGCCCAATTCCCACCAGAACGCCAAATTCATCACCAACGGCACATTCTACGGCGCCCGAGCGGATGTCCTCTGTCCGCGAGGATATCGCGTCGAAGGTGCTCAGCAACTCATGTGTCTGGCCAATGGACAGTGGAGTCATCCACTGCCATCGTGCGTCCGGGAAGAAGTTATCATCACGACACTTCCTCCAATCACCAGCTACCGCACGAGACAACCGTCCAGCTCAAGACGCCCATCAAGACCATCTTCAAGGTTCACGAGCACCTTGCCTCCTCCAACTGCCACACCTTCGGTAACCATAATCACGGAACGTGTGGTTGAGGAGGACAATGAGATTGCCGTGCCAGGCACCGTGAGGGAGGAGAGCATCCCGAGACGAACAATTAGACCAAATAACGGTCATGCGGCGCCAGAGACGACGCCACCAGCTCCTCCAAAGGTCATCCCATTGGATCACTCAACCACGAGGAATCCACAACTGATCATCAATGCGGCCCATCCGCAGGACAACCAAATCGCAGGCAGTGTCAATATCAGGTAAGAGCAGTTTAAAATTATCTTAAATCTTAAAAAAAACTCCTATTCCAATAGAGGATCTTTGAGGGACAAGATTAAGAACTTCTAATCGACTTTAGATAAAAAAGAATTCTAAGTAAGAATTTAAATATAAATCAAATCCAACTTACATCTAATTAATCTCTTATCATTTAAGATATCTTTAGCAATTAAAGAAAATTATTTTAATAATATTAAAAAAGCAGGAATACGCAAGAATCAAATCTTGATTAAGCAATTCTCTACAAGACTTTAAGCACTTTGCGGAATCTCAAACTCTCTTGCTTTTCAAGTGTTTTTTGCCAATATTTACGCACAACTCAAATTCCATAAAATCACGTAACACAAACAACTTGCAGTTGAATCTCTAATGACTCTAAATTATTTATTCTCCTCTCAAGAAAAAAACTTTAAAGCCTTAACTGCGTGAGGCATAAAAATCCATAATAATAATTCAAACTTTGGATGGAAAACCTGTCCCAGCAGTAGCACTTAATCCTCATTAAATACCACTTAAATCATATTAAAGTTATTCATGAAAGACATAATCGATTGGGAACCCTTTTATGGTAACATTTCACAACAGAGAGACTATCAGAAAGTTGATTGGGGGGATAATCATAAATATTAATACAAAATTTCCCATAAACCACCAACGCGTCCAGAAGGAAGTCATGCTGTTCTTAAGTGGCAATGCCCTCTTTTTAAGTTATAAAGTGCCGGTGGATCGGTTCAAGTTTGAGGAAGAGTTCCTCATTGAATACGGGTCAAGAGTCTTGCGCAATATTTAATTGAAGAAATTGCATTTTCATCACCTTCCGCTTCTCATTATCGGCAGACCAAATGCTGACACGCAAGGTGAACTCGGAAGACGTGAGCTTTACCGAGAAATTGGTCTTATATACCTATATGACTTGGAAAATTATTTCATTTATTGAGACAGAGGGAGAGAGATGGATTTGCTTCCTGGACAAATTATCTTTGACAATATTATAAAGTGCACATTTTTATTCCTCTCTATTGTGGTGGATGGTATAAATTCACACAATTTGCTTATAAACCGTTGAGTCATTGAAAAATGTCTCTATTTAATGGGTAATTCCCACAAAAAGTCTTTTCTTTTGTCGCTCTTTGCGACTAGCAACAATTAAATAGCGCGTGTCATTAAGTAACAATTAAGTGACACCATTTGATCGTGGAAGAGCGCGCCAGATGAATTGGTGTCGAGGCAGTACAAGAAGTGCTCAATGAGATTTCATCTCTTCAACCTCTTTCTTTTGCAGGAATGATCAATCGCCGAACGTAAATGTGCCGCTACCTGTGGAAAATGATCAGCGCGAGACACACAGTGCTAAGCTGAATCTGGGAGCTATTGTGGCATTGGGTGCCTTCGGTGGATTCGTCTTCCTGGCGGCCGTTATCACGACAATTGTTATTCTCGTGCGGAGGTACGTTCAGCGTCAGACATACCCTATTAGAGACGATAACTTTGTCCATCGCATTAAACTGAGAAATTGTGACACTCTACACATTCCTCGACTCTCTCCCAAGTATAACTCATAAGACCATCCGGGGCTGTTCATCAGAGAATACCGCACTTTTCTTGATTGCCATAATATTTACCTTTTATTTGCATGACTTTCTGCATGACGAATCTGTTAAAGAGTTTTTCTTTTTGAGAGATTGATGGGATGAGAGTAGCGAGAACAAGCATGAAATATTCGGGTGATGTCTTTAGCAATAAATTCACCGTATTTATTTATTTATTCCTCATTGTAATCCACTTGTATATTTTCTTTTATTGTACACACACCATCTTATGAAAATTGTTAACTATTTAGCTGTAAATATACATTATTCTGTGAAATCACGGATGTAGAAACAATAATTGTAGAAAATATTTGATTTATTGGAGGAGCAACACAGACCACTGGTAACCGTTTTTCGCGGGTTCTTTTGGACACAGAATAGAGAAAAAGAAAATTTGGCAGATGTTTTTGGAGGCTTTCTCATCTTCTTTTTCTCTCTCTCTCTCTGGTAATTTCTTGTGTAGAGTGTGAGCACGCAAAAATCTAAAATCTAACCATCTCAAAAGTTGAGCAACACAAAAATGATACGAAGTGGCTCATGAGAAGTGGATAGCAAAGTATTTTGAGAGACAAATACAAGACGATTTTTTCTTGTTTGTAAATCAACTGCGAGGCACACAGGGCGTTGTTGATTTTCCACTTAAACCTTCCAAAAAGAGTCCCAGAAAAATCCCTTCATCTTTATCAAATGAGTCCTTTGAATAGACTCCCTCCCTGGGGAAGTTTTTGCTTGTGGAAGCACCTTTTTATTGTTTTTTTTGTATTTAATAGTGGGTCAAGATCAGAGTTGGGAATTCGGGACAAAAGCGAGGAATTTTAAAGAAAAAAATGTGCTTAATTTAGGTAATTGGCTTTAATTGGTTTTAATTTAAAATTTAAAAGTAATTTTAAACAAAAATCATATTCAGGTATTCTAAGAAGTTTTTGAGTTAAATTTTTTGTCTTGATTCTTTTCAAAAATTTTATTTCATTTTTGAGCATGTTTTATAAAAAAGACACAACTTAAAAATAATGTGGGAATAATGGAAATTGAAGAAATTACTATGGCTTTGGACGAATTTTATAGAAATCTTTAAAAATTTATGTTTTCCAATGGATTTAAAAGATTTTTTCTAAAATTTCTTTATTGGAATTTTCCGATTTCTTGAAAAATCTTTCCAAAAATCTGTCAAAAACCATTTCAATTTTTAGAATTTCCGGGCTTCCTAATTTTTCCCTGGTTTTAAAACCTTCCAAGACAACTCTAAGATATTCTCGTTCAAATTGCAAACTTGTGATCTTATATTCATTAATATTCGTTGTCCTTCCAACTCTGATCATGAGAATCATCATTGCCATTACATTTTGTCCATCGAGAGAGACACAGAGACACGGAAACCCGAAACATCACACCATCATGAAGCCAAATGAAGCCACACAATTAGGAAAACACGAAGAGCTGAGCTCTCATTGAATTAATTGAAAAAAAAAATTCATCCCACCCCCATAGCACCGATCCACTGAGTGGTCAGCCGTCCACATCCTCCAGTTGGGGGCGACCGCGAGGCGGGAAACACCATCGTGATCAGATGCCCTCGCGGTGGTATACCGTGTTAGCGTTGCCATTTCCGGATCAGAGACTTGGCAGACGTGATATTAGTACCTTCGGCCGTGGTATTTACACATCAAGGGCTGGATTCTTTAGCAATCCCTCCATATGACGCCCAGTGTGTGCTTTGTAGTTGGGTGTTTGCGATGTTTGATCAAGTACAAAAAAAAACCGTGCCATTTATCCGCACATGATCTCCCCCACTCGATCACTCTCACCAGAGTCCCTCGCTATAAGTGTAAGCATCAATTTTTTCTCTTTTAACTTACACCACTGGATCAGTAGTCACCAGAGTTTTTTAGTGCACAAATCAGTCATCTCATTTTGGTTGCTGCTCATCGGCATCATCACCATACTTAGTGGTTAGTTTGGTCGTCTAACGACAAATCACTGAGTGGATTACGCAAGTTCTTGGAGGTGAAGATGGACTTCTTGATTAGTGAAAATCACGTGCTAATTGGAGGCAAGACGAGTGGCATTTAAATTTTCTGCTCATTACATGATGATTGATAGTGTTTCTCGCCTTTTCAACGAATCTTTTCCTCTTCAAGTATTTTCGTTATTTTCGTATGATTAATTTTTCATTAAAATAATTTATTCAGTCATCTTTTGACATTTTTTTTCCTCAAATAATTACCCAAAGTCAAGAGGAAATTATTTGTTTAAAAGTTAATAATAAATTATGAAAAATTGTTCTTTTATTAGTTTCCATTTTTATATGCCTTATAAGTTAGGTTTCCTTTGTCAGATTTTGACGAGTCTGAGGTCGTTGGATTCGCTAGTTCCTCTACTTTCAGAATCTTGCCAGGTTCTGAGCACCTAGAACCGATTGATTCTAGAAGTGTAACTTTTGCAAGGGTCTTTTTGACCGAGTGTACACGGAAGTGAGAAATTTTTCGGAAAATTCTGAAACGTGGTTTGAATAGGGGAAGGTCCAAGGTAAATTTTGTGGAACAACTTTTACTCCCACCACCCCCTTCAACCCCAATATACATTTGAGTGAAAATTATAAAGAAAATTAACCACCACGACCCCAAAAATTAACTAAAAGTCTTCCAAAAACATCGTAAACTCCTTGTTCCATTTACCACCCATTTCACCCCCTCCCACCCACCGCCCGTCAATTTTTTTTTCATCCAAACATGGGTATGTGGGTATTCATTTGATTTATTCATTCGTCCAGCCATTTTTATCTGATTTAAAAACTTTTTTGAAAATTTTGCATTATCTTTTAATTTTTATTGTGAAATTATTTTTAAAAAAAATCAAAACCGGTAGGGGAGAGCGCCCCAGTTTGGTACAACTCAATTTTTCATGCATTTTTCTTGAACGGAGGCTTACTATTTTTTTTCAGAGAATATAGAGCTTAATGCCTACTATCATGATATAAAAGAGTGGACCAGCTCCGTTCAAGAAAAATACATGAAAAATTGTGTTGTACCAAACTAGAAGCTGTACCAAACTGGGGCGCCTCCCCCTAAAGTGGTTTACAATATCGAAAAGTTAAGGACAGTTGAAACAAATTGAAAAACCGAAGAAAACAGATCTTTTTTCAGTTAAACCGGTTTAAACCAGGCTTAATCCGCCATAATCTGTTTTAAACCACTTTATGTCGACTGAAAATTTAAAAATCTCCCAAACAATATGATATTCTGTAACATAGCACATTACTTATCAGAAATGAAAAAAAATATAATTTCATCAATTTCATGTTAAAATTTTGTCAAATAATAAGAGTTTAAATACTTACTTATAATTAATTTGATTTTAAAGCTGTAATATTTCACTTGATCTTTCAATAAATTGAATCCCAATGTAAAAGTCTTTACAATTTTAATAATAATTTAATATTGCACTTCCAGTGTAAATCTCCCAGGAATAAATTTAGAGTCAAAAAACGAGACAAAGATGGACAGAGTGATGAAATATTGAATTTTACATTCATTTCCCCGGATCCTCATTTCTGGGTACTTTCAGATGACAAGATTATTAACAGTTTCTTGTGATATTTTCGACACTTTTTTGCGATGAAATATTGCATATCATTTCAGCAAACACCCCAGACATTTATCTTGAGTTTCCGGCTGTCCAATTTTTGAATAACTGAATTAATATTTCTCGCGTTTTCCCTACCTCAATTTTTTTTTATAGTAATTAAGCAAAAAATCATGAAGCTGAAAGAACCATTGAGTTCTTAACATCGGCGAGCGAGTTAGAAAATCTCTTAACAATATATCGTGATTTCCACTGATCGAGAGCATCTTCATGTTTATTCATTTTCATTATCATGCGGCACAGAGATTTCTTTTTCTCCTCATTTTCATTCTCACTCACAGATAAAAATGCCTTTAATTATAATATATTTTTCTTTCCACCCATAATCGCCCAGAGACGGTAATTCATGTGTGAGTGTGTAGTTTGATTTTTTTTCTGTAAATATTTAATTAAAATTCAAACGAATGGAAGAGTTGCTTGATGATGAGTTTTTTTCCTGTATCTCTCCCCCATATTTTTCTGCAACAGAAATCGGACCACTCAGCATTACAGGCATCGAGCATCGCCCGATTGTAACACAGTCGCTTCCTTTGACTCATCCAGCTCTGAATCGAGAAATGGCCTCAACAGGTAATTCAAATTACTCTCCAATTACTCGATGCATTTTACCATTAAAAAAAACTGTGAATATAAAGTTTCTTGACCCCCCAACATTGTTTTATGGATGAATTGCGATGATATAACTCTGATTCCCGCGGGGCGAGTGTCTGATCTTTTTGTAATTAATGTCTCCCCCCTATTTGTGATCCGCCATCCCACTAATAAGACGAAAAAAAGACTTGAGCGAAAGAGAAGGGTTGATCTTGATCTGATGTGAGTTACTGATCGTTGCAGATACTACCGGCAAGCGTGGGAGAATCTGCACGAGTCAGCGTCTAAGAATGGCGGCAACCACAGTCCCTTGAGGCGGAAGGAGACGCTCGATCAGCAACATATAAGTCGCTCACGGGACAACCTCAGTCGCTCAAGGGACAATCTCGAGCGCGTCACGCGAGATCTCGATCGAGCTCGTGATTACGGGCGCGACAGTCTCGGACTGCGTGACGGCTCCGAGATGGTGGTGTCCGACGTGTGCGTGAAGGGCGAGAAGAAGCGCCACCATCATCATCATCACAAGAGTAGTCATCGCGGTGAGTTCCGGGATCCACATCTCGTGGCAAATGGGCGACGTGAGCATCGTCACAATGGCGGATACTGACCCACGATGGTTATCACCGTGAGTCTGGACGATGAGTGTCAGCAGCGCTGCGGACAGTGGAGGATCCCCATTTGAGAGCCCTTGCACTTCATCCCATTTAAAACATCGAATTTCAACACACACACACACACTGAGGGACTGTTTCCCAGACTTGCATGGTCGATAACCAAATTGAGAGCTCGAGGCTGATCCCCAAATGAAACACTCCTTCAGTGAAAATGATTGTGTCCCTAAGAGGGACGAGAAAATAAAATTCTTTCCTCGCGAATTATGAACTTCTTAGCCTTTCTTTGAGTGCGCGTTATCACTTTTTTACCAGTTAGTTCTGAGGGTGAAATTTCTGCTTGGAGTTTCTTTTTGGATTTGAATTTTGAGTTTTCCAAAAATGACTTCGTATGTATTGATAAAAAATTGGATGCAAAATGTAAGTGAAGAACTTTTGCGAGTCCTTTGCAAATTAGGGTCAATTAGAATTTGTTTTAGAAGTGTTCGTGAATATTCGCAAAGAAAACAAATTTTTGAAGCATAAGGAACACATAAAAGCAACAAAAATTAACTTACTAAATATTTTTCTCTTTATCCCTGAATTTCGCGCTATTTCTTTGAAATAAGAATTCAATAGAAAAGGCTGACAAATTCATAGTTTCCCCCACATTTTGCTCTCCTCTTCATCACTCACTTCATCCTCGCAGTTGAACGTCCAAAAAAGAAAGAGAGAAGCTCAAGATTTTCTTTGTCGTAGGAAAGTAAGAAATTATCCTTTATAATAGAATAAAACCAATTGTTTTATTATTAAAGAAAAAAAGAGAGTTTTAGTATTATGGTAAATATTTTTAGTTGAGTAGTGCCATTTGGCAAGTGAAATTGAATTTCTTGTAACAATTGTTTGTTTTCTAAATTGCAATTCTGTCTGATTTTTTTCTCCAGTTGAATGCTAAAATGTTTTATCCATATTCTTCTTGATTTCATATTGATTTTTTTCTTTCTTTTCCAATTTGATTTTTACAATAATTCAGTAATTTTGTTTTATACGTCTCTCACACTAAGATAAATAGTTTAATCGTGCACCATCACCATTGCAAAGTGATATGGTTAAATATCTGTGTAATTAACGATTCCCTTAATATTAAATTATTTCGTGTAAAATGTAAATAAATATCGAAGGAAGATTAAGTGAAAAAAGTTATAAGTTGTAAGGAAGACCTTTAAGTGTGCTGGCGAGCCAAATAACATCTTTTTTTTATATAAATGTTTTGTTTTATCAATGATATCAATAAAATAGAAAATAGGAGACTTTTTTATCTACAAGGTTAAAAAAACATCTCTCATTTGGTCACTAAACACGGGAGGAAGATGTGAAAATACTGGAAGAATTGTTTATTAGGTAAAATTACATAAATAATAAAAAGAAGGATTCTTTAACAAATAAAATTGTGTGGTTATTTTGGCACATTCGACTATACGATCTCCTCTTTTTCTCTCCTAAAATCGTATAATTCATCGCTTCGTAACTCGATCTTTGGTAAGTTTTTTTTTTATCTGGATTAAATTCATCTAACATTTACCGTTACTTTTGCAATTATTAAGGATTTTCAACAGAGTCAAATACATTGCTGCTGATTTGATATACAATCTAATAATCTAGAAAAAGGTATATATTCTCCCCATTACCGGAAGCTAAAATGGAGATGGATGTGGGTCGAGAGAGGGAATTAAATTCCTCTTTATATATATACTTTACAATTTTTATACTAAAATTAAGTCTGTGCCTTGCCATAACTTCCTGCTGGAGGGCGATAGAGACTTGGAAGTGCGAGCACCTGAGGCAGATTGAATGCATACTTCCGCAATCCGATGTTCTTCATCGTGTTGTCTGCTCTTGTTCCCTCACTAAAGCGACAGAGTATACAGAAAAAAAGAAGAACCATTGATTTGGTATTTACTTGGAATCCACATGGCTTTATATTCTCGGTCACATTGATGGCTCTTTTAACGAATGCAAATTGATCGTACCGTTTCATGTGTGATCTTATTGCGAGTCATTAGAGTGTGTATGGAAATCTAATTTGACGAGAGAGAATAAAGCAAATGAGGGGCGACCGCAAAGTCAAGACGGTTCTTTGCAAATTCCTCCTTAAGTAGTCAATCAATAATGGATATAATACAACTCATTATTCATTGTAAGAAGCTATTATTGTGCACAATTTTCGCATTTGCAATTAAGTTCACTTCAAAAGGGGGGAAAATTTTTGCCAATTGAGGTTGATGAGATCGAAAATGGAGGGAAGTTATCAATTTTTCTTTTCAATTTTGACCCCCCATGTCACCTCAAATTAACACTATTACAATTGGAATATATTAAACTGATTTCGAAGTTGAGAAGTTTTTGAATATCTAAATCTTGAATATTTTGACTCACCTCCTCATTGTGTCCATAACCGTCTGCAGGCTCGTGGCTGGAAGATGAAACTCCTGCTGAAGGAGTCTGCACTGTTGCAGCGTGACAGCCATAGCAGTTCGATCTTTGGCACTCTTGCACGATGTGAATTGTACT
>CAKKOB020000359.1:38517-57627 GCA_918844115.2 Phlebotomus perniciosus | reverse complement strand
AAAAAAGAAGAAGAAAGAACCTTAATTCAATAAGATTCGTATTATATTGATTATATGAAATATAAATAATGCCAGATATATTTACAGTTATTGTTACAATTTTATTTAACGTAAAAGAAAAAGAATATTAAATTTAATGAAATTATGCAAAATTTAAAGAAAAAAAGTAACCTATAATGTACTAATCATTCCATAAGGTGGAGATAAAAACGGTGGATAATGAGAGATGACGAAAGAAATGACACAGAGAAAAAGATTACTTGATAGAAAAACAAAATAAATTTAAATGTTGATGCCAAAAAAATAAAGAGTTGTCAAAAAAAGAAATTTTTAATTCTAGGAATAGCAAAATAAAGTAAAAAAAGATCCCAAAAATACAAAGAATGATTTGAATAAAAAAAATCGTAGGAAAATAAAACATCGAAGAGGGCGAAATTAAATCTTATTAAAATTGAAAATACTGTAAAATAAATTAAAAAAAGAAAAGATACAAAAAGCATAAATATTGACAAGTAAAAAAAACATAACCTTACCTAATAGAATGGTGATGGAAAATACACAAAGAGTAAGAAATACAAAATCGTATTTGAGCAGACAATAAAATTTTAATTAAACAAAAATTAAATCTTATTATAAAAGTAAAAAAAAATGAAAATAGAAGGAGAGAAAATAGTTAAATTTCAGCGTCTAACTACCAGTTAAAAGTGAGAGAAAAAAATAGGAGAAAAAATTACTCACCTGATTTTTGGGCTTAAATATTAATTTTTCATTTTTCAATTTTCCTATGATTTTCAACGCCATTTGAAAACCAAAATAAAAAACGAAGAGAAATTTCATTTGACAACGAATTGAACAGTCAAACTAAACGAACAAAAGTCAAAAATATTTAATTATAAACACAAAAAAAGTCTCACTAGATAATAAAAAGAAATGAAAGAAAAAAGATACTAATATTAAGGTTTCTGAAACAACGATTGAGAAAAAGAATATTCTACGATTCACGATTTTTACTTGTAAAAAGCCTTTTTGATATAAATAATTGTAAAACTATTATTTTATCGCAATTTTTCATTCGCAAACAAAAGAAAAACAAGTCATCTCTTAAATTTAATAATGTAAGTTTTTTTTCTTTATGTATATTTTTTTTATTTGTGCAAATTTGTTGAACCAATCCGGCATTTTTGCCAGAAGATGGGGACAAAAGCTAGAAGTCCAAAGAGAATTTTGTGTAAAGAATTGATGAAGGAGAAAAGAAGAAAATTCCAGTGGAGGAATAATTTTCACGAATTTTTTCAATTTATATACTTTGTATTAATACCAATTTTTTTTTTCTTTTCTAAATAGAGGCCATACAACGAAATAATATTCAGTTTTTGTCATAAATAGTAGACGGACAGGAACAATAAAGAAGAAAGAAAATATTGTACGTTAAGATATTTTGTTATACATGGTAGCAATTTTAAGAGGTAATTTTAATGAATGGAAAACAGAAAAAACTCAGAACAATAGTTATTTAAGCTTATGTTTTTTTTAATATTTTTTATTGATATTATTATTTTTATATGATCTTGATCTTTTTAATCGTACTCAAGTGGACGAGATGTCAGTGGTGAATGAAGATATAAATAAATGTATTTTAATCGATATGTCTTAATAAATTTAAAGAAATAAAAAATTAACTTTCTTTTTCAATCTCGCTCCTAGGAATTCTTCTACTCAGGTTTTTTTGCAATTTTTAGACCCGGATCATGCGGTAAGTAATTTACGGAATCGCTGATCGATGGGCTCGAGAAAACTTTCACGAAACAATAAATTTAATAAAAAAATAATAGAAAATTAAAAAAACAAGTTTTTAATAATTAAAAAACATATTTAATTGTTGTTTCTTAAAAGCATTTTAAAACACTGAAATATTTTTTAGTTTTTTTTTAAGTAGTTTAAACTATTGGTTCGTTGCCTATTTAATTTCGAGTTATCCTCAAATATTAAACTGTTTCGACATCTCTACAACCATCAGCAGCAGGTTTTATAAAAGGTTTTAGGCCTATGCAGTAGGCTGCGTTAAAATGCCAGTTCGCTGAAGTTGGTCGACTGAAATTTCCTATAAAATGCATGACTTTCAAAACGTATAAAGTTTTGCCACTTCCTCTCCGAATTTTCTCAAATACCAAACATATTCCATTTCTCCACATTCAGTAGAAGCTAAAAAGAAAGCGGTTTGATCTGTGAAGTGGATTAATAACCCGTTTTTTTATTTAATGCAATTTTAATGAATTATATTACAATATTTTATTCTTTTGTGATGCGATGAATTTCCTTTTGCAAAAAAACATTCTCACCTCATCTAATTGTTTCCTATGCAGGTGAATGTGTTGTTGTCGTTAGTTTGAATGCGAACGAGTCTGTGGCAACCAGTTGCGTACGACATGACGACGCTTGACCCATGAGCGGCGCCCCCTTCACTCCCGGACGACGATTTGACGTGCGCGTGAGTGTCCCACAAGCGAATCCCTCCATTCGACGCCGTCGCGGCCAATCTTCGACTATCCGAGCTCCACGTGATGCTCTTAGTCATTGTAGTTGCATCGCCTCCCGTTGGCAGCTCCATCAGTTGCGCCCCAGCGGCCAGATCAAACACCCTGATTGTGGGCTCTTCGCCGGCGGCCGCCAAGTACTTCCCATCAGGACTAAATGCGATGCTCAGGAGAGGTAGCTTACAATCCGTGAACACCCTGAGGAGCTTCCCGCTCGTGACGCACCAGAGTCTCACGGTGAGATCCGCAGAGGCAGTGGCCAGGTAGTTGCCATTCGGATGGAAGGCGATCACATCGACATCTTGGGTGTGGCCGGCGTACACTTGAAGCGGATGCTCTCTGTCAATCGCCCAGAGACGGGCTGTGGTGTCTTTGGAGCCGGTGGCCAGGAGGAGACCATTAGAGCTCTCGGCGACGCACCAAACCGGATAATTGTGACCTCTATAAATCCCTCCGCACGTATAATCAGACGCCTTCCATGCCCTCATTGTGCAATCCCGTGAAACACTCAACACCAGCGGATTCCATCGGGAGAACATGACATCCGTGACGGCTCTCGTGTGGCCACGAAGATGAGTGAGCGGGGAGTTTTGCACCCGATTGATGGGATTCTCTCTCAATCGCGTCAATCTATCAGCCTCCGGGCTATTATCATTCACTTCATCATCGATATTGGCGAGATTCCATGCGCATTGGCGCTCATTGAACATCCTCCATGGCCTCCGGCCGCCGAAATTGCTATTGTGCAGCGTCCAGAGAGCAATCTCTGAGTCATAAGAACTACTCGCCACGTGACAACCGCCCGGATCCAGCGAAGCACAAACTAATCTCTTGGCATTCTCTCTCACGCCGATCACCTTCACCGGCAACTGGTACTTGCTGAGGATCTTCTCACTGTTCTGGATATTCTCCAGGCGCGTGCTGAGCTCCTGCGGGACGTCATTGTGAAAATCCTGTCTTACTTTCGATTCTGTATCCTCTCCATTCACCGCCGTGCCAAATTTACTTGACTCCCCATCCTCATCCGTATCGAACTCCTCATCAGCCAGGGCGTTCAGTGGTCGCTCCTTCCGCACTGTGTCGATGTGGAACCACACCTGGAATGTCTGGAGGATGAGGACATGTCCGTACTTGGACAAGTACCTCTTGAGGGCGTAAAGAGCCTGAATGGACAGAGTTATCCTGTACTTGGTGGATCGAAATCTCGCCACCAGTGGCTCCGTTTGAATATCATGCTTACTGGTGACCATAGACAGAGTCTCAATGAGACTCCTGAACATATTCCTAGTCTTCTGATCAAATCCTCCCAAATCAGTGGCTTCTGTGTCCTTAACAAACACAATCTTACTCTGATGATTGTCCGTCAGTTGATTCAGGAGACTATCCTCCTGATTAGCCCCGCCATTCACGCGCCCCGAATCCGTGGTGCTCTCAATAGCTCCCAAGATGACAGCGTTTTTCTTCAGGAAATCCGTTGCCGGCTTCCAGTCGCGCCCCTTCAGCATCTCAATGTACAGATGACAGAGCAGTGGCGGCAGGAGATTCCTCAATTCCGTCCTGATGCTCCCACTGAGACTCTGGATGAAAAGTGAAATCCGTGAGAATTGCTGATCCACCTGAACTGAAGAGTTGATGCAGAAGACATTGGAGTAGAGAAAGGCATTCCCACGGAAGATCTCCATCTCCACATTCCCCGTGATTTGGAGTTGATCTGTGCTCTGAGTGAAGCATCGGCTGGATTTGCGAAATCTATCGTCAAACTGAAAGAATTGGGATTGGAAATTTAAGATTTTCCGGGAAATCTTCAGTAAACTCACCGCATAATTTCTCTGCTTTAAATATGTCCCAATTGACGTCCTCACAATCTCATTCTTTGACCTCTTGGTCTTATGCACACTTAACTTGCTGGAATCATCCATTTTCCAGGGAAATACTGCGTGTTTCTGCTATTTTTTGGGAGATTTTCCTAGTTTTCTGTATCAAAACACGCAATCACGGGAGCAAAACTGCTAGAAAAAAAATACAGATGACAACTGTCAAGAATTCGCCTTCTTCGCCTTTCCCATATGTTTCGCGGCGAAACGCGCCTAAACTTTCTCTTTTGTACATATATAAAATCTCAGGTAGAACTTTCTCCTATATAATTATGTGATTTAATCACGCACTTTGCCTCCAATATTAGTGATAAGATGTCGAAGGAGACCGACAGTTCAACGGTTAGTGTTTTATACGAAAAATCTCAAGGAAAAATTATATTTTAGCTCGATATTTTACCAACAGGCTTCACGAGAGGCAGTTAATGAGCCAGAAGACACACCTAAGATTCCGGGAGGCGGTATCTTTGATCTTCACACGCGTCTTGGTCAAATTACCTTTGTTGTCATCGTGGCTACGATAGCTGTCCTCATCCAGACAATCCCACAAGACTTGATACAGAATACTCAAATTCCAGGGAGTCAGCAGAAGTGCGAGATTTCAAAAGAAAAGCCCTCCCCCACGTACATCATCTATAATCCTCGTAGTGAACGTGATGATCATCTAATTCACGTCAAGGATGTGCTTCAGCATCTGGGATTCAAGCAGAAGCCCAATGACACGGAAGATTGGGATCTGATGTGGGCGCATGATTATCCCTTCTTCAAACTCCCTCAATTGCGTGAGGTGAAAGGTCATCAGGTGATTAATCACTTCCCAGGCAGTGGCTACCTGACCAACAAGGTGGATCTCGCCCTCACCGATTCTCCCTACATTCCAAAGGCATTCCGACTGACCGAAGACGCACAAAAGTTCCAGGAATACGCTAAAAAATTTCCCGACAAGGAGTTTGTGCAGAAGAACAATAAACACCGACATATCTACCTCAGGACGATCGCAGAGATTGACGTGGCTGACAATGATACGTTCATCCAGGAGTACATGAGCAATCCCCTCCTCGTGGATGGGAAGAAGTTCGACATTGGCGCCTATACAGTCATTACATCTGTTGATCCCCTCCGGATGTACGTTTACCATGGGGACTATCTGTTGCGCTTCTGTCCAGTTGAGTATTATCCATTTGACCGGAAGAATCTGGACAAATACGTCGTGGGGGATGATTACACGCCCACCTGGGAAATGCCTTCCCTCAAGCCCTTCACGAGTCTCGGTTTCGGCATGAAAGACTCCCTAGATGCTCATCTGCGTCACACTGGCCAGGATCCATCTGTCGTCTGGACTCAGATTCACGACTCCATCCGAGAAATTGTGATACGCAAGGAATTTCTATTCAAAGACGTCCTAAAGCGCTTCAAATCTCGCCGTAATTTCTTCGAACTCATGCGATTTGACTTCATCGTGGATGATCAGCTTCGAGTGTTTCTCCTAGAGGCCAACATGAGTCCAAATCTCTCCTCGGCTCACTTTAAGCCCAATCAACTACTTTACGAGCAAGTCATTTACAACACCTTCAAACTCGTGGGGATTGGAGATGCTCAGCGTGAACAACCTATGGTATCAGCGTTCAAGAATATCGCTGTGGATGCAAATGAGTGCTCGAGTGACTCATGTCAGGAGTCTTGTAAGAATCCTCAGTGTCAGTTTTGCCGATCGTGTCTGACCAGGGATGACTTGGCTGTTCTGCATGCGGCTCACCGCGAGCACATGAATCGCGGAAACATGTTGAGGATCATCCCATCTTCTCAAGCAACTGAAGGTCATGCTTTATCATCCAGGAATGAATTCATGAGCCTCTGGTTCTCCAAAAAGTGCCAAACAGATCCAACATATTGTTAAAAATCCGTTATTGTTTTCAAATAAAGCGCGAACTTTTTAATTCGCTTTTACGGCGAAGAGACTGCATTATCGACGCAACGATTATTTGCGAAAAAAGGTAAATTATTGCAATTTCTCAATGAAGAAAGGGATTTGTTTTGATTTCCCGGCTTTTCATTTGTAATTTTGTCTCTAAATTTCGGGTTAATCACTCATTTTCCTTTTATGACTTTGAATAAAAAAAAACTGCCGAAACAACTTCTCAGTTTGTCTGCTAGGCGGCGAGTCATCATATGGCGATAACTTTTTGTTTGTGATCACAATTGTTCGTTTTCTGGGTTTTCTGTGCGTAAATTTTGCTAGTTTGTGGAAATGGAAGGGTCAATTGAAGAGTTTTCGCTGGAAGACATTCAAGATCTGATTAGTAGCGCTGAAAGAACTGTAAGATCGGTGAGAGATAGTCTGCGACGCAGAGTACCATCTCCAGTCGCCCCTGCAGTTCCTCGGGTGTCGTCAGGGTCGTCAGACAGTGATCGCAGTGAACCTGCGGACAGACAAGCATTGGATTCTTCTCCCAGTTCTGCCAGAAGTAACAATACAACAGGAGAAAGCAGTGGTAACAGTGGTAAGTACAGTTAAAGGAAAACAAAAGAATATCACATATAACCTTACTCTTTTTTGTTTCTTGCAGATTCTGGAGAGTCAAGGCCAGAGAACTCAGACAACTCTTCAAGTATGGGAAACGCCAGTTCGGCAAGTGATTCCGACAGTTCCGGCATCATCAGTGTTGAGGAGAATGTCTCCGGGGGCGCTGCCCAGGTGCCAGTTGAGCAAAATCAGCGAAACGAGCGAAACCCAAATTGCAATGATTCAATCGACGATGAAGTGATTCTGGTCAGTGAGACCAAGAATCCGAATCCACCTGTGATAGATTTATGTTCTCCGGATGTCGGCGGGCCCGTTCCACTCGATCCCCCACCGGCAAGAGCAAGACGACGACGACGAGAGCAGCCGGCGCCACAAGAAAGCTCCCCTCCCCAGCGTCCTCTGTTCAACTGCGTTATCTGCCTGAGCGATATGACAGCGAAGCGCCCCTTCTCAACCAACTGTGGACACGTGTTCTGTGAGAACTGTATTAAGACCGCAATCCAAGTCTCAAAGCGCTGCCCAATTTGTCGTAAAGTCCTAAATATGAAGAGTATCCATCCGCTCTACCTCCCCGCGAATTAAATATTACTATAGACTGACTGACTCATCTCATTTTTAACATCTCATTTTGAATTAATAAAAGACAAGGATTAAATTACATTTTTTGTTTATTTTCTATACAAGAATTCTGCCCAGAATTAATTTGTCGCATTGATGGGATCCACATGAGCGGCTGGGAATTTGAATTCTGGGAATTTAGTCATATCAACCCCAGCACCACCGCCAAATTGCTTGGACACCCTCTCCAGCTCCGTCTTGAGGTCCTTCTCCACCTCCGGAGTCGCGTCCACGAGTTTTCCGCCACTGATTTTGGGGAGAAAGAAAAGAATGAGATCCGGAAGTTTGAGATTGAAGCGATTCTCACCTCTCCTTGGACTTGTACTCTTGAATCTTCTTGACAAAGAGCTGTTGGATGGGATCAGTGGCCTTCTGGGATGCCGGAGCACTCACCCCAAAGTTCCTGGCCAAGAAACCACTCTTCCGGACAATTCCTGTGATCCCCTTGGTTAGCATCTGCAAGTTATGTAATCACATCGATTATCCGGCATATTTACCACCGGGAAAACTCTTGAGACTCTTCAGAAAGACAAAAGGTATTACCTTCTTGTGATTTACAGCCGATTTGGGCAGAGAAACTCGGTGAATCTGTGGGAAAAACAATTTTCCAAATCCCCGAAAAGAGCCAACCTTGTCACTCGAGCAATGTGAAGTTGCTCGCGAATCGCTGCTGGTGGCTACTTCCGGCTGTCATAAAAAGCGCGGAATAACCTCACTTTATTGATTTGGAAAAGATTGTTCGCTGTGCAGTGCAAGGACAGGAATTTTCAGAGAATAGGAAGGATAGGAAGTGAATAAAGCGTACAGGATGAGTGTCAACACAGGAAGAGCTAGATCTAGGAAATTCGAGCAGTAAGTGAGAGAAAAGTAAGCGAAAATATCAGGGGATTAAATTGTTTGGCGTTACAGGAATTCCGGATCAGAGAATACTTTCCAGACAATTCAGGAGAATGAGAGAATAGACTTCCGCTATGGTTTCCAGAAGCCTGGCGATTCCAAAGAGAGAAATGGCTATCTACTGAATATTCATTCGGTAAGTTGCTGATAAAAAAAACACAATTGTTTTGCGATTTTATTCCAACACAAAATCTTTCTGATCCTTGCAGACAGAAGTTCTCAATGAGAATCGTCAGCTGGTCTCTGGGCTGGATATGTACTTCCTGGAGATGACGGGAGTGCGATTTAAGGCCACATTCATCTACCGGCCTTACTTCTTTGTGCTCCCCAAGGCGGGTCACTTCACCGAAGTGCAGAGATTTCTGGAGCGGAAGTACGCCGGGCAGATTGTGAGTGCAGAGACTGTGGAGAAGGAGGATCTTGATCTGCCGAATCACCTGATTGGTCTCCGGCAGAACTACATCAAGATCTCCTTTAACAGCACTAATGCTCTGATTAAAGTGAGACGGGAATTATTGGCGGCTGTCCGGAAGAACAAGGAGAATGCGAAGAATCACACGGACTACATGCAGCTACTCACGGCAAATCTATCAGGTGGTGCCGCCGGACCATCTCGTGGGAGTGATTTCTTCAACTCAGATCTCATGGAATTCATCGTGGACGTGAGAGAGTACGATATTCCATATCACGTGAGAGTCTGCATCGATTTGAATATCTTTTGCGGGAATTGGTATTCCGTGATCTGCTACGGAGGACAAAATCCAACCATAAAGCCCTGCACGGATATCATTGATCGACCAGAGCCCATAGTCTTGGCGTTTGATATTGAAACAACCAAGTTGCCATTAAAGTTTCCGGACGCCAATACAGATCAGATCATCATGATCTCCTACATGATCGATGGACAAGGATATTTGATAACAAACCGCGAGATCATTTCGGCGGATGTGAAGAGTTTTGAGTACACGCCCAAAGCAGAATTCGAAGCTACCTTTACGGTGTTCAATGAGCCCAACGAGATGGCCACAATCCAGAAGTTCTTCAGTCACATCCTCGAGGTGAAACCCCACATTTTCACCACCTACAACGGTGACTTCTTCGATTGGCCCTTCATCGAGACCCGGGCGGCAGTTTATGACATCAGCATGAGACAAGAGATTGGCTTTGCGAAGAATCGGGAAGGGCACTTCCTCTCCCGTCCTGCCATTCACCTGGATTGTCTGAATTGGGTGAAGAGAGATTCGTATTTGCCGGTGGGATCGCAAGGATTGAAGGCTGTGGCGAAGGCGAAGCTCCGCTATGATCCCGTTGAGTTGGATCCAGAAGAGATTTGCTCACTGGCAGTGAAGAAACCCCAAGTCCTGTCCAACTACTCAGTGTCCGATGCTGTCGCGACTTATTATCTCTACATGAAGTATGTTCATCCCTTCATCTTCGCCCTGGCCACAATTATCCCCCTAGAGCCAGATGAGGTATTGCGCAAGGGATCTGGAACGTTGTGTGAGAATCTATTGATGGTGGAAGGCTTCCGGGCCAACGTCATCTTCCCTAATAAGCAAGTTGAGGAAGTGAACAAGATCACCGATGGCTACGTCCTGGACTCTGAGACATACGTCGGTGGTCACGTGGAGGCTCTTGAATCCGGGGTGTTTCGTGCTGACATCCCCTATCGCTTCCGAATTGATCCGGAGATGGTAGTGAGCCTCCAGAATGATGTCGACAAGGTGCTCCATCATGCTATTGTCG
Organism: Phlebotomus perniciosus; assembly: GCA_918844115.2. Taxonomy (NCBI): domain Eukaryota; kingdom Metazoa; phylum Arthropoda; class Insecta; order Diptera; family Psychodidae; genus Phlebotomus; species Phlebotomus perniciosus. The sequence continues at coordinate 47,434 of CAKKOB020000359.1, read as the reverse complement.
TGGAGAAGGGTGTCTCCCTGGAGAGCGTGAAGAATCTCACTGAAGTGGCCACGGAGATTAGATCAGCTCTTGAGACACTCAGAAACATTCCCAATAGACTTGAACATCCTGTCATCTATCACTTGGACGTGGGCGCCATGTATCCCAATATAATCCTCACGAATCGCCTACAACCCTACGCCATCGTCAATGAGACAAATTGCGCCGTTTGCGATTTCAATGAGCCAACAGCGTGCTGTAAGCGCGACATGACCTGGTCGTGGCGTGGTGAGATGCTCCCGGCCACAAAGAGTGAATTGCAGCGGATTCAGCAACAGCTGGAGACAGAAACCTTCCCCCCACTCTTCCCCAATGGCCCCGTGAGGGCTTTCAATCAGCTCTCGCGTGAGGATCAACAGGCTTACGAGAAGAAGCGACTCATCGACTACTGCAAGATGGCTTACAAGAAGCGCAAGATCACCCGACTGGAGACAAAAACCAGCACAGTGTGTCAGAAGGAGAACAGTTTCTATGTGGACACGGTGAGATCTTTCCGAGATCGTCGATACGAGTACAAAGAGATGACGAAGAAAGCCAAAGCCGCTGTGGTGGACGCCCTAAAAACGGGCGATGCGAGTGAAATCAAGGCGGCTAAGGGACGAGAGATTCTCTTTGATTCCCTCCAATTGGCCCACAAGTGCATCCTCAACTCCTTCTATGGGTACGTGATGAGACGCGGAGCGAGGTGGCACAGCATGCCAATGGGTGGGATAGTGTGTCTCACCGGGGCGAATATCATCACAAAAGCCCGAGAGATTATCGAACGGGTTGGACGACCATTGGAACTGGACACAGATGGTATCTGGTGTATCCTTCCGGATTCCTTCCCGCAAAACTTCACGGTGGTGAGTGACGAAGCGAAGGGTGGGAAATTTGTCATTTCCTATCCAAATGCTATTCTCAATGCGATGGTGAAGGATCACTTCACGAATGATCAGTACCAGGAACTGCAGACACCCACAACTGATGGGGAGAGACCAAAGTACGAGAGAAGGGATGAGAATTCAATCTTCTTCGAGGTGGATGGACCCTATTTGGCCATGATTCTGCCAGCGGCTAAGGAGGAGGGCAAGAAACTGAAGAAGCGCTACGCTGTGTTCAACTTTGACGGATCAATTGCCGAACTCAAGGGATTCGAAGTGAAACGACGTGGAGAATTGCAGTTGATCAAGAATTTCCAGTCATCAGTGTTTGATGCCTTCCTGCAGGGCAGCACTCTGGAGGGATCATATGGCAGTGCTGCCAAAGTGGCCAACTACTGGCTGGATGTGCTGTACAGTCGAGGGGAGAGTATGCCCGATAGTGAATTGTTTGAGCTGGTGTCGGAGAATCGCTCAATGTCGCGGAAGCTTGAGGATTACGGCGTCCAGAAGTCCACATCCATTTCCACGGCAAAGCGTTTGGCGGAATTTCTCGGGGATCAAATGATTAAAGATGCCGGATTGTCGTGCAAGTATATCATCTCGGCGAAGCCAGAAGGATCCCCGGTGACTGAGAGAGCCATCCCGCTGGCTATCTTTCAGTCTGAGGCCAGTGTTCGTCGTCATTATCTCTGCAGATGGCTTAAAGATCCCAGCATGGGTGATGCAGATATTCGAGAGGTTCTTGACTGGAATTACTACATTGAGAGATTGGGTGGAACCATTCAGAAGATCATCACCATCCCAGCTGCCCTGCAGGGTCTCACAAATCCCGTGGAACGAGTGGCTCACCCAGAGTGGTTGCACAAGAAGATCCTGCAGAAGGATGATGTGTTCAAACAGAGGAAAATCAATGAGATTTTCAAGGTGACACCCAAAGAATCACCAGCTGTTATGGACATTGAGGACTTGAGTGGAGCAGATGGAGTCAGTCAGCCACGAGAGAATCGTCCCATTTCCACAAAACGCAAGAGACAGCAACTTCTTGATGGAGAGTCGACAATTGAGAGTGTCTTGGGAGCTCCACCACCAATGGGTCCCTCGCATGATCAAGTCCTCGAATGGGTGAAGTATCAGAAGCAAAAGTGGACAATTCAACTGGAGCAGAGATCACTGGCGAAGAGGAATCGTGCCAAACAGCAAAGGATGGAGGATGAACCTCGTGTGAGAGATTCAGGAAGAGCTTGCGCCACGATAGGAGGATTCCTGCAGAAGGCTCACTCGACTCTGCTGGAGACAACATGGGAAATCATCCAGATCGCTGAGACTGATTATCCAGGCAACTTTATCATGTGGATCCTGACGAATGGAGAGGAATTACACAAGATACGACTCACTGTCCCAAGGATATTCTACGTGAATCAGAGAGTTCCACTGAGTCAGGAGTTGGAGGAAGCAGAGAATTCCGTCTTCAAGAAAGTCCACAGAATCCTACCGCGATCAAGTCCTGTCCATCATCTCTATCGCTATCAGATCCCAGAGAAGACGTATCAGGATCGTAAGCTTGAGATGCTGATTGATCTCACGACGCCAGACATTGAGGGCATCTATGAGACACAGACTAGTCTCATGTTCCGGACAATTGTGGACTTGGGATGCAAATGTGGAGTTCAACGGTTTGAGCGTCGCCGAAAGAACACAGAATCCTTCTCTCTGGAACACCTGGAGTTCCGCAGTGACAAGGATCACACGTACTTGCAGAGTTATCAGCAGCTGAAGAAGATATTCCTCTATCAGCACAGCAGTGCTTCTGGGAAGAGAGAGATGTGGGGTGTTTTTGTGCCAGCCACCAAAAAGGCAACGATTCTCGTCTTGGACACCGCGAGAACGGATCAGATCCCAAACTTGAGGACGCTCTACAGTGCTGAGATGAAGGCGATACGGGGGAGCTTGCGCAGTGGCCAGGAGAATCTCTTGCCGAATGAAATGACTTTTGAAATTGTGTTTGAGACGGAGCAGAAGAACATCTATAAAACAATTCAGAGGATCCTGTCAGCTTGCGTGCAGGAAGTCAAGGGTCCAACATTGCTCTTCCTCCAGATCTCACTGACTCGCCAGCAAATTGTCTCAGCGATGCCTCAGTTGATGGAATTTCCTCAAGTTCAGATTCACATTGCCGATGAGATGTCCTTGCTGTCGGCGATCAATTGGCAACAGAATGGATGTCGTTCCATCATCCGGCACTTCCTCAATCTGCCCACTGTGGTGGAGTCAATCCTGAAGCAGTGTCGCTACTATCACATCCCCATCGGAAATATGCCCACAGATCCCATCATCTTCGGCGCTGATCTCTTCTTCGCCCGCTACTTGCAGAAGAACAAGTTCCTCTTGTGGTGTTCAACGACCAACCGACCGGATCTGGGGGGTCGTGAAACGGATGACAGTCGTCTTCTGACTGAGTTTGAAGATGGCAATTCACGTGTCCAGAATCGCAGTGATCTGTATCCCAACATATCCGTCGTGCTGACCATTGAGAATCTCGCTGTGAGCGCTCTGCTCCAATCCAGTCGGATCCAGGAGGCCGAGGGATCCTTCAACGCCGTCTCCTTTGACATGATCCCTCAGGGATTCGTGGATGAGATGCTATCCGGACGCACTAAAGCCTCCTACGATGAATCATCCCATTGCAATTCAGCTCTTCGAGTGATGCGTCTCATGGTGAACGGATGGCTGCGTGATATCTCGCTGAATCGCAGCATTTTCTCAGACACGCAAATCATGCACTTCTACAGATGGATAAAATCCTCCAATGCCCTGTTCTACGATCCCGCCCTCAGACGCACCATGTTCAATCTGGTGAGAAAGTATTTCTTGCAACTCTTGGCGGAATTTCAAAGATTGGGAGCAACCGTGATCTTTGCTGACTTCAATCGGATTATCATCAACACGGGAAAGGAAAACTCCGTCGATGCCATCAATTACACTGATTATATTGTCCAGAATATCCGAAATAAGGAGATCTTTCATGGGATTCATCTCATATTCAAGCAATCATGGAAGCATCTTCTCTGGCTGGATAGTTTCAATTTCGGCGGAGTTCGCGTGAAGGATGTTGAAGATCCCGAAGACACATCCCTTGAAATTGAAATGACTTTCAACATTGGGAATCAATTGCCTAAAGAGGGAAATTGTGTGGAGCACTTTGAGAAGCTCATATCTCGATTCCTGACATCTCTAGCCACTGAGACAATGGAGAAGGCCTTCGAGCAACACTCTCATCGCGCCTTCACAACCGTGGAGCACATCCACAAGAAGTTCACGTACCATGAGACGAAGCCAGCATTGAAATTGGTCAATTCTCTTCATAAGATTCTCTCAGTGGCTGAATGTCTCACCCCTGAAGTGGATTCACTTCACAGGAATCTACTGAAGTTGATTGGAGTGGGTGAATTCAGCGATGCCGCCGTGTGGAGGGATAACAGTAATCAGTTCACAATCATGGAAGTCATTTGCAAGGCCTGCAATCACTGCAGAGATCTCAATCTTCATAATGATCCACATGTGGCGCTCAAGGATGGAATGTAAGTCCCTCTCTTAGAGTATCTAATATTCTTATTGAATTTGCTAACAAGTAATATTATGGGTAGAGGGGGTGTTCACGTGAAATCAGGAGCTTTTTGAAGTTTCTGCGGATCTCACGAAAAGGAATTCAGAATAGCGTTTGATATTAAATCTAACCTCAGATTTTGCTTTGTCGCAAATGCTGCAAAACTACTTATTTTAGATTTATCTACGGCTTTTTCCAAAAATTGAAAGACGAAGTTGCTAAAAAGTAGGTTCCTTCTTCAAAACGTACAGAAAAGGGGAATAAATTCTAGCTAGAAGCTGAAGACAATGTGTATAACCTCACAAAATAAATCATTCCGCTAAAAATGTAATTCATGCGTTTTACATGGACAGGATTGGATTTGAAGTTGGATTAAAAATGAGCTTATCAGGACTATCCAATCCTGATTCAATCCTGTCCATGTAAAACGCATAATCTGGTCTCGATGTAAATAGCCCCAATCTCCAAACTACGATGAAGACCGACAAGATCAGATTCGGATTTTGAAATAATCCAATCTCAATCTTATCCGGCGAGGTTAATGGGCTTAATGACATGGATCGGGCAAGACTTTTCTCAAAAATAAGATGTGTTTTCGGATTCTATTTAGAATCTAATCTTTTCTCGGGAAAAACTCTCAATGAATTCGTATTTTGCTTAATGCGAAATACCAAAGTGGTCAGACCGGTCTGAGATTGGGGTGGGGGGTGTTTTGGGTCTCACTGATCACGAAAAAGTGGGTGGCCAAAAATTTATTTTTCCGGCCGTCCGTCCGCCGGAGTATTGTTATAGCGAGAGAACCGTTATAGATAGGGACTTGCGATTTTTGGCAAAGGTACATAAGTGGGGGTAAATTACAAGATGGCGCTATAGTCGACCTCCCCCTCCCCGTTCATCCGCCATTTTCAAAAGTCTTGAAATTTTCTTTTTAAGATATCTCCGAAGATCTGTTAAAGATTTTCATGAAATTTTAATATGTTGTAGCCTAGGCCGAGACCTTTCCGAAAAGGTATAACTTAAGTCTCTACTTTATTAACTGTATTCGAGTTGGCATAATCTATTAGAATTCCACGTTCGCAATCTGGGATTGCCACTCGCTTTTAAAAAAAATTCGACGTTAATTTTCCTTTAATTGAAGGTCAAGACTTAAAAATCATGAAAAATACAAGCAATGACTGGAAAAATTTGACTTTGATAAATTTTCATCATAAAATTCGCATCATTGACAATGAAATTCCTGTTAAACTGTTTTTGGCGTTTTTATACTTGTTAGTAGATTAATTTTTTAAAGCTTTAAAGTTCTCCTATAAAATGTCTTAAACTTAGAAATAATACAATCATTTCATCCCAGTTTATCAAGCTAATCACAACGATGAAGATCTTCTGCGCTACTTTCTGTCTTGCCTTCTTCATTCCTGCCGTAAGTAATAAAAAGAGATATTAATTAGATGAAATTTAACCCTTTGGATCATCAGATCCTCAGTCAGGGAACCCGACCCTCGGTCCTTGAGGCATTCATGTCTTGTGCTATGGAGATGGGTACAACAGAGGCTGATCTTAAGGAAATCTATAATGGAAATTTAGCCAGCGTTCATGACTTTCTCGGCTGTTATGCTGATTGTGTTTCGACAAAAGTGGGAATATTTGTTGATAACGTCTTCCAACCAGACATTTTCAAGGAAACGTGGTCTCGGTTCATCCGTGAAGATCGTCTTCAAACCTACATGGACGAGTGTTTGCCGGAAGTAGGTACGGACGAATGCAAAATCTCTGGAAAAGCTCATGGATGCGTTATTACACTCGTCCTGGGTAATATTTACACGTAATTTTGAATGAAAATCTATATTATTGGTAATCTTAAGGTTATAGTTGAATATTAAAAATGTTTTACCAATAAATTTGATTGTGAACGTCGTAAAATCGACTTATTGTATATTTTAAATTTCAACACCTTATTTCAATATGAAAACAAATCAGGCACTCTGACATGTCTTTGCATTTTTTGGAAGGTATTTCGCCATAAATAACATATCAAAATTTCAAGCAAATCGGTAGGGCGGTTCTCGAGATATCCGAATTTGAAATTTACTCCCAGAGTTATATAAGCTTTCCTAATATTTCCCTTTTGTAAACTTAAGAAGTGCACAATAAAAGACTTTCTCTCATATCTCAAAGTATAACTACCTCCTAAAATCCTTGATATTTAAAAGGAGAAACCTTGAGATATGCTGTATGCTCTCCAGTGTATAAAGAGCATTAAAACTGGTGTAAGAGCATTAAGTTTGTCCCCGAAAATGAGACTTTCGCCGGAAAACCATCCTTCATTTTAATATAATCTCCTCTCTCTCTCTTGGCCGAATCTCTCGCGGAAACACATAATTTCGCGAAATTGTCCTCGCCAAGAATTCTCTGAGATGCTTTTACTGCAACCACTTTATTGGGCGCTTAAGTTCATCCGCTGGGAGCAAAATTAGTTTCGCCTCGCCCACCTGAAATAATCCAATTACATGCCTCCGGCATGATGGACTTGTTAATATTTCAGCATGAGGCTCTTTTTGAGACATCTCGTTTACTCTTTTATGCTCCCAGAGAGTCACCACAAAGTTCACCCCTTTCGTCACATAACGCCAATCACCCAACAAGCCACCGCCACGGATCCGTGGTCACGGCACAGATAAGAGATCATCGCTCGGTTTTCACCACGTCCACACAGAGTTGCAGGATGTGTAGAAAGGAAAATCAGAGCAATTCTGGGAAATTAAAGATTCACAAGAGAAAGATTTCGTTCTTACTAAAATGCTCCATCAAACAGGTTTAACGGTTTCTTAAGTTTAAAAATTTAAATTGTTTTAACGTCAGTAAGTAACTGAAAGATAACTAATAGATTTTAAATATGATTCATTTATTAATCTTGGATATTGAAACATAAGAACCTAATACTATACCAAATTAGGGGTACATAAGGCCTAAAACTGTGCCAATAAGACACGCAAAGACTCTCCCAAAAACTTTGCACTCATCTGTTCCTGCTTTCGGGGCGCATTTGTCCGCGAACTTTTGACTTAACTCATCCGTGGTAATTTGGGTCAATTTTTCCTTTAGGACATCGTTCTGAAGGACATTATCTGCTGACACGATGCCCGATTTCTTTGCGATACAGTCAGCGAAGCAACCATAAACATCACGGATGACGGAGAAATCTCCCTTCTTCAAAGCATCCAGATCAACGTCGCTAGCACCAGTTTCTTTTGCACAGGGAATGATGACATCCTGTAGTCCCGGCAGAGATTTCTGTCCAAGAGTCTGGAAATCAAAAAGAATTATTAAAAAAAAATGTTTTTTTTTATATAAAAAATCTGTTATACTCACCGCCGGAAGCAGGAAGAAAAGAAGACAAGGAGTTAACAAAAGAACTTTCATGACTGAGATTTGCTTAGTTCTATGAATTGAAAGGGAGTGAATGGTTGGTACAGATTTTCTGGCATTTTATAGAAGAGATTCGTGAGAATTTAATTTGAACAAGGAAAAAGTGTCTATACGATCAGTTGACGTAGGTTCGAAGTCAGAAAAACTTGTATTTGTTTTCGAATACCTAGGTTTTTTTTAAAGGTTTTTCTTGAATTTTTTCTGAAAAATTTATTGCACTGATGAAAAGATATTAAGTAGTAAAAAAGAAACAATTCAAAAAACAAAATGTTTTCTCAGCGCAAATTTTACTTTTGGACAGGAAACGAACAGACGTCAATTTTAAAATTCGTTTGCCATAATTTTACAAACGTGTCCGAAACGCCATTTTATAGCAAGTACCGATGATTAGTAAGTATTTTTGACAGTTCATTCTCAAGGGGAAACATAAAGTTGTTCACGCGAGCCGGACACGAATAAAATCCAATTAATATGGGACCTAAGAAGGATGGATCATCTATTGATTATACCAAACGACAAGATCCTCTTGTGAACTTAGTGAATTGAAAAGTTGATCAGTTTCCCAGTGTTTATTGGTCCTTCGAGAAAAGTACAGAAGTGATAATAAGGAAACCATTGATACGAATATTCCTCTCTAACAAGATTTCAACGAAATCTTCCCTCTAAGAATGACCTGATAACTTGAGCTTTCAACTCTGTGACGTGCGAAAAAAAGGGCAATCTCATATGGGGAAGAGCTGGGCAAAAATGGGAGAATCAAAAAGCTCCTCTCATCCTGTCTCGTGTTCCTGACAAGTCAATAACGCACTATCGCTCGAGGGGAGTCGATTGCGCCTCATGACACCGGCGGCCCCAGATTAACAAGAAAGATTAAGCGTTTTATTGAAATTCAATTCGAAAGGATGCGATTGGCGCAGCCACTTTCTTTGCCTGATGCTGACAGTGATAAATTACATGCTCCACCAGCTCTGGGATGAAATTCACA
>CAKKOB020000359.1:28299-38417 GCA_918844115.2 Phlebotomus perniciosus | reverse complement strand
TTCCTCCAGACCTGTTTGGCTCTGCTCCCAATGCTTCGGCAGCTACAACACTGAGGAAATTGAGGGAATGCTGCTGGAGATTCTGCAGAGGAAGCTCATGTCGTACACATTGCAGGATGTCAAGTGTAGCAACTGTAAGCAGATCAAGAGGGACAATATGACGAGCGCATGCGAATGCACTGGAGCCTTCGTGAATCTCCTGCCTCGTGAAGACTTGAAACGGGATCTCAAGAGTTTCTGGAGTTTCTCTCAAATGTATCGGATGACTCTGCTTGAGAACTACATCAAGTGGATGGAGAGTCTTTATTGACGGTATGTTGATTACTTTTTTCTCACATAATTTGGCTCCTTTTTCGGCTTCTCACCATCCTTTGCTGTGAGTCGCTTCTTCTCCTTTGACACCTTTTCCTCAAGTTTTAGATGTGCCTCCACAATTTGTTTCTCCCGTGCGATCCTTTCCCGCAATTTCTTGTATGACTTCCTCTTGATTTTGTTAATTGCCTCGATATCCTCCTCTTTCACATCCAAATCCCCCATTTTCTCAATTTGCTCCAATGTCATGCGATTTGTCTTGTTCCCCAGAAGACGTGGATGGGTTCTCAGTCTCTTGGCGACGTCAAAACCCTTGAATTCCTCATTGTCTACGAAGAAGGTGTGTTTGTTGCGATTCAGCTGGGAGTCAACGATGTGGAGCTCCGACGACAATCTGTTAAGTAAAACCATTTTTAATACATTGTACGAGTTATTAAGAGTTTTTTCCTGTGTTTCTCACTTGTTGACTTGGGCAGTCTCTATGGTCCTCCGGGATGTGAGATACTTGAGATCTTGCGTCTTGAGCAGGAGAGACTCCTCCGTTGGCTTTTCTCTGGGCTTTCTCTCGCCGAAGTCTTCAAAATCACGCTTTGGCTTCTGATTGATCATATGATGGTAAAATTCATCGGCATTCTTGTTGAGGGCTTTCTTCTTGAGAATCTTTATTGTCTCACGAGTTTCCTTGTAATGCTTCGCTCGCACTTTGTAGTCCTTTTTCTTCTCAAGAATGCCCAGTTGTTTCCTTGATTCCGGCTGGTGCCGCTCACGGTGGATCTTCTGGCTCATTTTCACTCTGTAATTCACTCCTAAAGGTTTGTAAAATGTTGAAAAAACTCAAAAAACTAGAGAAATCTTTGAATGATAAACAAATAGCAAAACATTCGCCATGTGACGGTGCTATAATCGATGACATTGTCGCTATAAAGTCGATAATGGTGAGGATCTCGGATAAATTGGAGGTTTTTCTTGCGGGACTCGCAAGAGGCGCCACTATCGATGGTAAAATTCAACGATTACTCATCGATCAGTGACTAAACATTCCAAGATGTGAACAATTTGCTTCAAATTTTGGTTGAATTTTCGCATAAAAAGTGGGTTTTTCTACAGTTTTAAGATGAGAAATCACAGGGAATGTACTATAGATTCATCTGTTATGTGATATTTCTCAATGAAATGCTTATTTGCAAGAATATCACCATATTTTGCGAGATAGTGATCTTTCATTCATGTCTTGATGTGAATGAGTTGCTGGCATCCAATCCGGCAACAGTTGATGTGTTTGTAAAAGAGAGAAGTTGTGCTTTGGAGGATCGCGACAGAATTTTCGCTTTTTTGTGCCTTCACCGCTGAGTTTCAGTGCATAAAAGTCCACCAGACTATCCTCAAGTCTCCTCTAAGGAGATTGCAAGTGTTATTTGAGAGTTGGGGAGTGTTTTTTCGGGCAAAAAGAGTGCACTCCTAATAAAATAAAATTCGTCTGGTCGCAGATACCTACACAGACAAATGGCGCGATAGGGCAAAAAGAGAAAAACACTCTCAAAGTTTGTTATCAATGAGAAAATAAAAGGAGAAAAAAAAAGTCGTCACTGAGAAGCTATTTTAGCTCCGCGCACCAAGTCAAAAGTTATAAAAGTGAAGAAGTATCTGGCGAACAGAGGTTGTGCGTCGAGAATTGATGAGACTGCATGAGAATTTCAATTGTTTCTACGTGACACTGAAGCAACAATCTTCCACCTGTGGTGAGGCTTTTTTATCCCTCTATCTATGCCCATGGTCTCCCTCCCCCTATTCAATTCTCCCCCTTTCGCTGAAATAAACGTGTAATTCGGTGTGATTTTTCCCCCCGTCGAAACAACTCTGGGTTTTGGCAGGAGAGAGAGACAGAGATGCCGCGATGCATGAGTGAATGAGAGCGAGCGAGAGGGGGGCAGAAAGGGTCCGCGCTGAGAGCGTTCATTGAAGAACTTCCATTCATACAGAATGTTCATTCATGAGAGTGTGTATTTATAGTTTGTTGAGACTGAAAGAGAGATGAGAGATCCAAGTGCTGCGCAACTTTTTCTCCGCGACGACGATCAACGCCAAGGGGCACAAAACTTGTCCGCGTGACGCCTTTTTCAGTCTCTATCTCCTCTCTTTCTCTCTTGCGTTCACGGAAAAGTTCGATCTTTCTAGTAAAACAAAAAAGAAACACCTTTGAATATTATTTTCAGTCAAAAAGGCCCCAATGCGTCGTTCCCATGCTTCTCATGCAAACTTTTATTAATTAATTACTGTCTCTTTCACCCCCTCTACCTCCTATCTCTGATGGGCAGGCGAAGCACCAGCTAAAAGGCGGTGAAAAACAAGCGTTTCCCTATCAAAATCTTCACCATGTAGACCAAGTGGTGTTGGAAGGTACATGAAAATCGATTAGAAATTGATTAAATTCCGCCTAAGTTTGTGTGAAATTCTCTTGAAGTGTGTGAATCAGAATCAGAGAAAAAAAAACACCAAAGAGATAATACAGCGATACTAGACTTTATATATTCCACCAAGCAAATATTTAAAACCACACAACCAACAATATTTTGCCACGAAACTCATGCGTTTTTTGGGTTTTCCCGCGCGCTTAGGGGGGACCCCAAGGTGCTTTTCCATGAGAGATGAGCCCGTCTTTTGGGAAATGAAGGGTTATACAAGGGGTGGCTCATATAGTTTCTTGGGTTTCTTGGCTTCTATAAAACAAATATTTAGGAATAAAATGAAAATGTTGGAAAACATTTTATTGAGCTTTCACGAATCGACCAAGGATTCTCTATATTAGTAGCCCCTTGGGGTTATATTTTTCTTTGTCTACCTGCCCAAGATAGGCTCTCTTTTTTATTTCTTTCTCTTTGAGTTTGTTGCTTCTCCTTCTCCGGTCTATTTACACTTTTTCTTCCCCTGTTCCACCTGTAATGTTGAGTGTCTTGGAGTGCAAGCTGATCTCTCAGATCCCCGATGATGTTGTGACCGTAAGAAGGGCATCGAAAGAGGTCGTAAAGAGAAAAAAGAGTTTATAAGATCCAAAAAATCTCAGGTGTCTTTTGTGATATACACTTCACTGTGCCAATTTTTATACCCGCCAAGAAAAACGGGACAAAGGAGAGGACTCAATATGTGGGTTTCTTAATCAATTTTAGAGGTTTATGATGTTAAGTATAATTTACGAAATTTAATGGGCTTTAGGGATCTCCCGACTCATCTAAACTATCTCTGATTCCAAGTATTACCCAGAAAACAAATAAATTTTACCTATATTGCAATGAGCATAAAGATTTTGCATACGATAAATTTGCAGTAAAAACCTTATGACCTTTTTCCTGAGAATGGAAGGTCACCCTTAAATCTTGATAGGAAATTCTACTGAAGAGTTTAACGCATTCCTTTCTTTTGATTTTTTTTGTCAACAGTATTCGCGAGGAGCCATGGCTTTGGAAATAACTGAGGAATTGGACAACTATTCACTTCAAGATTCAACCTTCTATGATACTTTTAGTGATAAGAGAATGTCTGCCAATATTTTCCCGAAGCCGGTTAAGCAGAAGAAAACTGTAACTTTCCTCCCAATTTATCCATCAAAGGTAAAAAAAAAATATTGAATGGCAAATTGATTGAAGAAAATCCAATTGACCGTCTCACAACCCCTCGTATTTTCCAGGATCAAGATGAACCACTTGTGCGTATCAAAGAAGAACCAGATTTCGATGGTGCCAAGGGTATCCAGAAGGTGCCGAGTCTCTCAGATCTATCCGACACTGAATCTTCAATCGGTGAGTGATTTCTTTTATATCTGTTTTTTTTTTATTAACCCTTGGTTCGGGTGATTTTTTTCTCTCTCTTGTCGATTGGGAGGGTAGGGGGAGAGCGACTCTCTGTCTAATGGAGATGAATGAGTAGCCATTAAGCGGTGTTTTTCCACTGGGGAATCTAATTTTCAAAAATAACACGACAAATGTGGGTACATGAGATAGAGAGTAATAAAATGATTGGCTTTTAAAATGGTCTACCCGAGCGAGGCATCATTGATTTAATTATGCGTCCACTTGTTGTCTCTGCTCAAGAGTTTTTACCTCGAATGCATCTTTCAACCCACACTCTATCCGTCTATTTTTCACCATACACAATTAACATGTAAAGTGTATTAGGGTGGAGTTTTATATAACGGGGGTGGAAAGATATTATCTAGCCCCTATGTATATGTAGGGGGAGAGCGGGGATGCATTGGACGGGGGCACCTTCGGACAGAAATCTGTATACCAATATGTTCTAAAAGGTAAAAGGCTGAACTACCATAATATCAAAAGAGCAAGAGAATTGCTTGGTTTTTAAAATAATAGTCGTTCTAGTGTTACTTAAGATTCAAGGATTTTTTTCCCAAAGGGAAATATTAAGCTCAAAACGGGGTCCACTTTCAGCAATTCCACATTTTGTATAAGTTCTTCAATAATTTTGGCACTTCAAAATGATGAAAAGATTTAAAGAACTTTCAAAGGAAGCTGAAAAGATATTTGAAGGAAAGCTTAAAAGAGCTTTGAATGGAAGCTTAAAAGAACTTTGACGAAAAGCTTAAAGAAACCTTAAAATGAAGCTGAAAAGATCTTTTGAATGGAAGCTTAAAAGAGCTTTGAATGGAAGCTTAAAATAGCTTTGAAATGAAGCTGAAAAGATCTTTGAATGGAAGCTTAAAAGAGCTTTGAAGGAAAGCCTAAAAAAGCTTTGAATGGAAGCTTAAAAGGGCTTTGAATGGAAGCTTAAAAAAGCTTTAAATGGAAGCTGAAAAGAGCTTTGAATGGAAGCTTAAAAAAACTTTGAATGGAAGCTGAAAAGATCTTTGAATGGAAGCTTAAAAGAGCTTTGAATGAAAGCTTAAAAAAGCTTTGAATGGAAGCTTAAAAGATCTTTGAATGGAAGCTTAAAAAAGCTTTGAAAGGAAGCCGAATAGAGCTTTGAATGAAAGCTTAAAAGAACTTTGAAGGAAAAGCTTAATTAACTTTAAGAAAGCTTTGAAAAGCATTTAAGGGAAGCTTTAAGGAGCTTCAAGTGAAGCTTTGAAGAGCTTTCATCTCAATAATTTTATTTTCTGTATTAGCACCTTCTAAGAAAACTTTAGAAATATCTGTAAAAGCTCTTAAAAACCTTAACCGATGAAATATTGCCAAAAACAAAATGTTGTTAAAGTATCTCAAGAAGCTCTACATTTTTTTAAAGCCTGATAAGTTCTGAATTTAATAAGCTCTGAAACTTATAAAATTATTTAAAAAGCTTTATTATTGTTCCCAGATTTTTATTAACTCTCTTTTTTATTGATTCTAAATTTTTGCAGAAGTTTTACAGAAATTTTCAAAAGCTTTAGTAATTTACTTCAAGCAATTAGTTTTTTCTTCAAAGCTCAGGAATTTTCTTAAAAGCTTAAAAAACTTATATGAAAAAACCCTCAAATTTGCCTCTGACATCCCTGCTCTCCCCTATTGAACAATTTTACCCATCTAATGAATTTCTCTGTGACTGCGGGAAACTGTGTATTTTTATTGACACACAGACAGCTCACAAGATAACCCCAGAGGGGTATTCAACAAGCGGACATGCAAATAAAATGAGTATAAAGTGCGGTAGATCCTTTTGAAAATTAGCCTTAAGTCTTAATTACATTCCGGGGGCTTTGCCATGTGTAAATATTCAATGCTCTCCAAAGTATTTTCCAACGCGATGATAATACAATTCCAAATACAGATGAGATTTGACGCATTTTCCTTTCAATAAAATAAAGAAAAGACATAAGAAAAAAATGCTTCCACACCAAGTTCATCCACCTTCACTCTATTTCTTGCGCCTCCTCTCCATTCTATCAAAGACTATTTACAAATTAATTGAAAAATATAAAAGACGGAAGACGTGAAAAAAAGAGATTTTTATTATTTCTTTCAACATCCCAAATAATATTGTAATTTTTTTTCTTCTCTTTGGTCTTCTTTTCCACCAAATAGTTAATTTGAGATTTTCCTTTTATCTCACCCAGTGGCGGCTGTTTGATTTTATATCTATGCTTCTTTTCCTTTTTTTTACTCATTGTAAAGTTACGTGGCAAAAGAGGAGGGAGGGGGGTGGGTGGAAGATAATTTAATTGATGTGGCTGTGGGAGAGAATAAAGGAGGTGGAATTGATGCACATATAACTAAAATAGTTGATGCTTATCATATGCTATGGCGAATATATATAATAAAAGAAAGACTTTTGGGTAATATTGGAAAAAAGAAACTCCAAAAGATTCTTCTCTCCAATGTTTGTTTACATTTTTTTTGTAATTGTGCTGTAACAAGACGCAGTTTGAAAGGCGCAAAGAGAAGAAAAAAAGTTTCTTTTGATATAAAAGAAGTAAATTTCATCATTAGAATGTTGCAGAGATGGGGATCTAGAAAGGAGAGAGAGAGAAAGAGTGAAAAAAGAAGGTGGAAAATGTGTGCCTTGAATTTTCATCCGCGTGCTCTCTCACCCCGCGAGCATAGAAAATTTATAAACAATTTTCCTTCATCTCTCTGTCTTATTTCTGCACTCTATATATTTTGGAAAATATGCTGCGTGAAAGAGAAAAAACTTCACACAACTGTGCGTGGATTTAAAAATATAAACATTGGAAGCATTTTGATTATTAAATAAGAAAATGCTATTTTTTCCTCTTTCTCTGTTTAATTTTTCTTCACTCACCAACAATAAAAATTACAATTTTACATGAAAATTATTTTATACACACATTCCAAATATTACTCAGATGGAGTTTACATCCAAATTGTTTGGATTAAGTAGTGACTCTGTTTTATATTAGTTTTTCTATCATTTGTAAAATCATTTGTACTCAATATTTTTTTCCTCACTTCTTTGTCAAATTGTCAACTCTGAACTGAAGTTGCTAAATTGAAGAAAATTTATTTCTTCTCATTGGGTGGGTTAAAGTATTTATGTTGGTTGGAGGGACTTTTAACGCCTCGTTGGTAAAATTACTCCATCAACTACTTTTATTCCAATTATACGCAATGCCTAAACTGGTGTTGAGAGCTGCCTGTGAAAATATCTGCCCGGACTTTTATTATGTGTGTGAGTGTTTGCCTCCTTCAATGAGGCTGAAGGCAAATTATTTAATTTATATGCAGTGAAAGAGAGTTGATGGAGAAAAAAATGAACTAAATGGTCATTTATTCAATAAAATCCCAACACGATGCAATCTACAATAAATTATACCAGATACTGAGAGTGATTATTTATTAAATAAAGTCTCTCGCGGGACTTTTCTTCTTTCTTCACTTTGCTCTCTTTAAACTTCTAATTTTATATTTATTGTTCAACTCTTGTCGGAGCTCTTTTTTTTCTATCTTGTCTTCATCTGTCGCTGCCAAGTGTCGATGAGGGCAGAAAATGTTGCTCAAATATTGAAATTGTTGGGTAAAAATTTGTGTTTTGTAGCTCCAACACTGTTAAATGAGTTGGCAAAGTGTCTCTCTCGATATTTTCCCATTTTTTTTTGGCCTCTCTGAAAATTTTCTGTAAATCACCATTAATGTGTTGTGTGTTGGTCTTTTTTGTCTTATTTGGGATTCTCTACTTCGTCTCCTTCTCCCTTGGCGACTCATATACTTACCTCCCCTGTCCCATCTTTTCCATCTCCTTTGACAATGTGTAACATATTGCGTTATCTTTTTACGAAAACACACATGAGCTCACTCTGTGAAGAATTGCAGTCAAAATGAATGTGTTTCTTGTGTATTTGGGGTCGGTTGTCGTGTTGATCGTTTTTTGTTCCTGTGAAATAGGGTGGATTCACCACTTATGGCCACTATATGAATTCAATTGCTCAAAACTTTAGAATTTATCAACGTATTTTGATGATATTTTGGATGCAGTTGCTCTTCTTGAATATAAAGGCGATTTTTCCAGGATGTGAAACTTTGAATTTTCTCTGATAATGCGAATTTCACCACTTATGGACATTTATCCCCGTTTATGGCCATACATTTTAACCACGAATGGCCACCCCCATATTTCATGTAAGACTACAAAAAATCCTATGAAAATATCAAGTAATGCTTTTGAACTTATTTCAAATGATAATTAATATTACAAATTGCGATTACATTTTGAGATGACCATAAGTGGTGAATCCACCCTAAACATGGTAATTTCTATAGATTGTCTCATTTTTGACGACTAATTCAATAGATGTGAATTGCGAGGGAGAGAAACATGAGGGTTTTCTCTCACCCTCAGTTGATAAAATTCACTGCCACCACTTGAGGGAGTCCTCTTTGTCAGCCACAAGCTGTTGAATAAAATCGCTATTTCAATATACTGGCAGGTCAGACAAACATGGGAGAGTGAGGGAAAAATTTTAATTTCCACAAGGACAAGTGCTGTTGGTATTTCCTTAAATCCACCAGAGCTAAAGAAATGACCATATCCGCTCTGTTATTTTCGCACGGATGGTGAAATCGATCCGCTGGTCAATTTTATATCCAACCTTTGTGATTTCTCTCTCTCTGTTCCTCTTTCACTGCGGGGAAGAGTCGTTGGATTCTGGGGTGATGAGATGAGAAAGGTAGACACAGTAAAAAAAAACAAAGATATTAAATTGCAAATGGACAAACCAAGAAGCATTTCCTCCGCGACAGGAGCAAAAAAAGGTGTTTTTGTGAGTAGAATGGTAGCAGAGAAACTGCCATAGAGGAAGAGCAATTAAAATTTACCTGAAACAACAGTGTGTGTCTATTAAAAATATAAATCAGACAGCTCATGATGCATTAGGCGAGGAAAAAAGTTTATATTTCAAATATTATAGTGATCGCGGGAGATCTTTTGCATATTATTCTTAAAGCGGAAGAGAAGAGTCAAAATGATAGCAAAGTCAGAGGACAGACAAGCATAGGAATCATCAAAATTATATTAACAACTCAATCAAATCGGTGGAAATAACGAGTACGGGATTAAGAGAGACATCTTTTGCGGTCTCTCGCTTGGGATTTTCCTCAATGAATCGTGAGAAGTGTGTGTAAATATGTGTCTAAAATCGGAAATTGATTTTATTTTTTCTCTTTACTGTTCTCAATCTCCACATACATGGCTTTTTATTATTACTTTTATTACTATTGGAGCGGATTTCTCAACCTTTTTTCTTCACATTTTATCCCAGCATCTTCCACTTCTTTCTTATTACTTCTTTATATTCCATCTTCTTGACATTTTAATATCCAGTTCCAGAAGGATGTTGTGAAGTGTGTATATAGTTTTTAATATAATCGCGGATGAAAGAGGGGAAATAACGGCAAATTGGTGGTATGAATGAACGAGTGGATTCTATATATAGATGGAAAAGAGTGAAGTGAGAGAGAAAGATATATGCATTGATTCCATTGAAAAAAAAGTGATGAGAATGGATTTGAAAGGGTTTTCCAGTCATTTAGAATTTTGTAATATCTATAACGAGGCGCTTCGTGCCTTGCTCTGAGGAGTATGAATGGCGTTTCAGGGTATTGGGGCCCTAACCTTACCAACCCCACCGTACATCGCAACTCAATAGTGCACACTAACAAAAAGTCTAACATTTTGGAAATGGGTATTTTCGGACTCATGGAGTCACATCAGGTGAAAATTTGGTTGTTTGGGGTAATCTGGCCAATTCACATATGCACACTTTACTTCGTAAATTTAGATAACTGTGCGTCGTTCTCATTAAATTACTCCTATTTACAAATATTATGTTTTCTCTATGCACCCTTAAGTCTTTACCTGAAAGTTTT
>CAKKOB020000359.1:8746-21408 GCA_918844115.2 Phlebotomus perniciosus | reverse complement strand
CATAGAGAGAAGGAAGGAGGTCCGAGGAAACGAAGATCATCACAGCCGCCCAAAATCTCAGTTAAATATCGAAATTCTTGGAGTCTAGCTCAACTATTTTTCAGAATTGATGATTCGTTAACAATCGTCTTTGTTTAATTTGTCCGCCTTTCCCCTATATGGGTCTGGGTGAACTGGCCGCGGGCCATCTGCCCGCGGGCCATGTGCCCGCCGCCATTTGCCCTCGCGCCATTTGCCCGCGTGGGCCATCTCCCCGCGCGCCATTTGCCCGCGTGGGCCATCTGCCCGCGTGGGCCATCTGCCCGAGCGCGATTTGCCCGCATGGGCCATCTGCCCGCATGGGCGAAAATCCCGCGGGCCAAAATCCCGCGGGGCTAAAATCCCGCGGTGAAACCAAAACCCTGCTAGGATCAAAATCTCTGAATTTTATATAGTTGCAAGCAGCTGGCGGTGGTGTAGTGGTTAGAGCTACTTGCTCACACCACGTTGCCAGTGAGATCGAGGCTAGGTCTGGGCGAAATCTCGAACTCTCAGCAATTGGAAAAAATCAAACCACTCAATTGCACTCAACAAGCTTATGCTGTTGTAGTGCTTCCACTGAGTGTAAGTTATACTTCAGTGTAGATGTAAAATTTTTCAATTGTGCATATATACGGACCCACTCGGAGAGATAGAGATGGTCACTCTGTCTTACCAATAACATGAGAACATTGACCAATGAATGGGAACTGAAGAGTAGCGGTCAATGCATTGTGAGGACTGCGACCCAAGGGATAACGGTCCATTAATGCACTTAGACTGTGATCTCAGTATCTGCTTCATAAACAGGGAATGCATAATGGGCCCGTTTGGTGGCCTGGGTGCAGCTGATTCTAATCGGGACCGGCACCCTTCTCTAATCTCATCTAATCTTGCTTTACCATTTGTAATGGTGCTTAGGATAAGCGCGGTCCGTACAAATTACAGTTAAAGCCGCGTTTTAGTTGTTAATCTTATAGCCGGTATACACTTACGACTTAAGCCTCCAAAAAGGCGTATCCTGGTAATGTTATGAACGCGACTTAAGTCGTAAGTGCCCGCTATTACACGCAAGCGCAGGTCTGTCGGAGCCCTAAGACTTCGCCTAAAAACTAGCCTAAATCTGAAGACTTGCCTAAAGCTCAAGACTTGCTTAAGGTCGACTTAAAACTTAAAGGTAGCGTAAAGCTTAAGACTAACCTTAAATTTATGTCTTGAATCTAGATCAAGGCTTATTCTTTATTTAAAATTAACCTACTACTTACGTCTAAATATTTAAATCTAATTTGATGATGATATGATGTTAATATGATGACAAATTATTTCATATTAATTATTTGAACTTTTCGAAGTTAAGGTAAACGCAGTACGTACCGACAGTGAAGCTCGTACCGACACATACATAGATTCGCTAAGAAAATAATACATCTGTCGGTACGAGCTTCACTGTCGGTACGTACTACATTTACCTTACCTACCTAACTGATTTATACTTAAAATTTTATTTTTTGAATTTAATTGCAAATGTAAAAGTTATTAGTAACTAAAGTCTTAAGTGTTTCATAGGTCAAGATTCCACCTTAATTGAATAAAATTGTTACCAGATTACACAACGATCTCTTTTACTTCTTCCTACTAATTTTACTCAATGTTATATGAATTTACTTATCCCTTTGCAGAATGCGAAAGTTCCATGGAAGGCAATACAGTGACCAATAGCTTTGATCCTGCTTGCACAGCAGAATTGTGTGATTATTTAGGTAATCAGAAATTATCTGGGAATACCGTGTCAATGGATTTTTCACTCGCAAAAGGCTTTAATGGTGAGTGCTTATACATTTTTTTGCTTCTTTTACTTTCAATCGTAATGCAAATGACGATATAATATTGAATATACACGCACATGCAATATATTATACTTCTCAACGACTTTCTCGATCATGTATGCCATTTGATCTTCTTACATACAACCACTTTTATGTACTTCAACTTCCTCTCATCCGATTACATGGTATTTCGTTCGTCATTATAACCACATCGAGAAGAGAGGCTTTTGTTGAGCAATATATCTATGGGGTTGGAGAGATGTCTTGCAATGCAGGAGGGACACCTGAGTGGGATATGAATCGAAATTTGGTGCTCATTTTGATCACTTCAAGACTCAAGAGGGATATTTTGTCAATGTTCCACGTGTCCTGCCCACCCGAAATATCTTGTGTGTGATGATCCTCCTGGAGGATCAATTGTTCCCTTTGTTGCACCAATCAACAGAAGGTGCACTTTCCTCCCTTCCGGTCGCCTTATTTTCTCTTTTTTTTTCTTTTCCTGTTCAATGAAATGTTAAGGAGGATTTTTCTCACTTTACAATATACCCCGCATAGCGTCTTTGTGTCTGTGGAAGAGATGATGTTCTCCTCTCTCTGGGTCATATTTCGTCTGATGAGATGCAATTTTCTTTTTGTGGAAAATTATTTCTGTCCCATGTGTGACCTCGAATAAGTGTTTTGCAAAATGTGTGTATATCAGAGAGGAGTTTTGCGATATCAAAGTGCGAGCGGGTTTTTGATCAAAAGGATGAATTAATTCAAAATGATTAGAGCTATTTTAAATCACCTCATGCAATTGTTGCATAAGTATTTCGCGTAGAGCGTATATATATCTTTAAATCCTCGGGAGTTGTCTTTTTCTCTTCTCCAAATTGTAAATGTTTCTTCTTTTGCTGCTGGTGGTTATTTCTCTTTGTCATGGAATGGGCCAAATGGTGAGGAAAAATTAATTTATTCCTCAACAAAATGAACAGGAGTGCGTTTAGATGTTATTTTGTGGCTTTTTATTTAACTCTGAAACTACTTAACAATCTCCCTCAAAACATGTAGTTACCACAATCATTGACTTTATTCATTTTTATGTGTGTCCATTTAGAATCTCTTCTCATTTCTCATTGTTGTGTACTCAAGAGCTTTTTTTTTAGCGTTTTGAGTTTGAACACATATACAGGTGCGAGCGCGGAGAAAATGTTGGAAAACAATCCATTGTGCAAAATCACTAAATATAATTTTTTTTCGAGATGGCACATCATGTGTTGGTATACCTCTATATAGTAGTTGGGGAATTAGTTGGACGCGCGGCAATGCATGGAAGAGAGAAAGAGAAGACGATAAATAATCCATTACATTGGATATTATGTTATCAGTGGTCATACATCCGTTATAATGGTGACCGGATGTTGCTAACACAAAGTTTATGTGTAAAGATTATAATACGTTTAGTTGAAGTTTATACGCTGAAACATTTCAACGTCGAAGTTTATTTCCAACTTATTCATACATTGGATAGATGTAACGAGGAGGGAGAGACACATAAGGCAGATGATCGGGAGGGAGAGAGAGATGATGACAAGTATATAATTTTCAATGAACTGGTTTACAATTCTCATCTCATTCATACCATTTGATATAATTATGTTTCAAACGTGTTTCTCATGTGTTTTCCTCTTTTGCTCACCTATTAATGCGTTTTCAGTTGGTAAAGTTTCCTCTCTGCAATTTTTACCATTCGGATGGACGAACGGAAAATATACGTGCGTCATATATAGATATATGTATGTAGGGAATGAATGAAGCAAATCCAGTGAGTATCTTCTGGATCTCGTTCATCTCGTCGATGTGACACTAAAAGCTCATCGCGATGACAAAAAAAAATGTTACAAATCTCTTTCTTTTTACCATCTTCCTCTTCATCTTGTTCTCTCGCTGGCGTCTTCTTTTCATTCATGTCCACACGTAACGGAGTCCACAAGAGTATCCCCCCTTCCCTTCAAAAAAAAGCAAGAAAATATATGTAGAAAAAGATATACAAGAGAAACAGTCCAACACTAAAAATTACACATAAGGAAAGTAACACCGAAAAAAGCCTTATTTAAATAATTAATTTTAAATATTTGAAGAATCATTGTTACAACGGCATGGTCTCTTTATATGTTAATTCGTACATTTTTTTTCTCTTCTTTTTTTATATGTACAACATACACAAAATGTATAATAATCTCTCTGTTCTTCACGTGAAACAATATTTGCTCACATTCTGTGATGCCTTTAGTAATGCATGGTTATATAGTTGTAATAATTGCGTATATATTTGAATATAATTAGAAAATCAGTGAATTCTTTTAGAAAAATTAACATAATGTTAACACCTGCTTCGTTATAATTCACTTAAATTTACTTTCGATTTCGGTACAATATCACAGAAGAATTACACTTTTAACCCAGAAAGTGAGGAAGTTTCTTTTGTTTTTTTTTTCTCTTTATGTCTGCTTCTTAGATGAGCTTAGCCAAGAGGACAACTTGTGGCAGAAAGTCATATAATTCATGCTCAAGTTATAGAGTCGTGTTACTAATAATTTAATATTCGGAATTAATTACCAAATTGCAACTATATAAAATGTTCTTTCTGTATATACGGTGTAGCCAGTAGTTCTCGCTTTATACACACCAATATAATATTATTCCTTTTGAATGATTGTGTAATTTTATCAACAATGAACTCGACATGAATTTGAATGGGCTTCAGGGTCTCAAAAAAGTGTTTTCTCATTTCAATTTTGTCTCTCCTAATTTGCCTAGAATGTATAAATTTTTGTCGAGAGAACCCAAACGTTATAATATTATTATATATATATCTTTTAAATCGTATAAAATAGCAATAAAAAGCAAATGTATTGGTTTGTTGAGCTCTTGCGATGTGTTGTCTCTTGCCATTGATGGTTGTATTATGAATTTTTCAAGCAAATAGTAATGTTACTTCCGGTGTATTCTCTATTAGCCGTCACCATATTGCCGAGAGTTACCTATGTGAGAGATTTTTTCTCTCCCCCTTGATACTTTTTTTTGCTGCGGCTACGGGTTTCTCTCTCTGGGCTGTTCAATGAATGAACCAAACACTTGAAAAGAACACACATGAAAGAGGCACATTAAAATAAGAGAGGGAATATAAGAGGAACAACTCATCCGGATATAGGAGTGGTCGTGATGACAATTGAGCATAATATAAGTAGTCGAAGGCGAAAATGTAGTATAGGAAGAAGAAGAAAAAAATCAGGAGTGAGAGAAGCAAAAGAATGTATTCTTGATGAAATTGGAGTTTGTGCCATAAACAACCAATTGAAAACGAGATGTGTTGAGGGCAAGAAAAGGGATTGAGCTGCGTATATGGGGAACTATATTGGATAGGTAAGAAAACGAGATCTTTGAAACGTATGAAAAATAAAGAAAATGGGAGGTTACTGTTAAAATTACATGAAGTGCTGATAATTTGCATAAAATATTTTTTCTTTATGAGCAAAGAAAGAGGCTCAAATGAATGTGATACAAAATCACCACCCCTTTATTCCTTTTCTATATCTTATGTTAAACTAACTGAATTTCGGACTCAACCCTATATTTGCTTCATCCCAACCAGTCTTGTTGGGAAGATCCCATTCCCTCCTGGGTTCGTGTGAAGATACGCAAATTTACTTTGCTCTATTCTAGATTGAAGAATGTTGGGAACATTGTATCCAATTGAGTTAAATGTCAATATCCTTCTTGATAACTTTGCAAAAAGAACTTTAATGATGAAGAGAGGTAAGGTAACGAATTTCTCTCAAAAGTTCTTTTGGTTCTTTTATACATTTTATTTATTTATTTATTCTCTCCTCATACCATCGAGCTCTTGCCATGGCAATTTATATCGTATTATTATTTGTGTTTCTCTTTAATAGCGAGGTCGAATGTGAAAAGAAGGGGGCGCCAGACCAATTCCCATGCTTTTTCGAGAAATTCCCTCAATTTGACCAGTTCACATGAGACACGGAGGGACACACACCTGTGTGATATGTGCTTCATGGTGCGGGTTCTTTTGCCTCTTCTCTCTCCACTGTTTATTTCTCTCGTGTGTTGTTCTTTTTTTTTCCTGCGCTTGTTCCCTTGTACTTTACTACTAATATATTCTCAACAAATGTGCTAAGTAGCGGTTGGAAAACGAAAAAACCTAATGCGAATGAGATACACGAAAAAAGAGAAGAAAAGAGAGTAAAAAAAAAGAACTGTAACAGACAACCCCAACATTATCACAAGGCAAATGATCAAGTGACTCTTTTTTTTTATTCAACACTCTTCGCAACTCAGTTATTAAACAGCAGTGGGATTTTTTTGTGTTTTCTGAAATTTTTTTGGCATTGGGTGTAATTAAAATACTTTTACTTTATTAATTTGTATAAATTCTTCTTGAAAAATTGCTGGGGTAACTAAAATTATGGTCAGGTCAATAAGGTAAACCGAGATATCTTGGGGCGCTATTAAATTTTAACCACCCTGTGATATAATCAGGGACTCTCCATACAAATTTTCCATCAAAATTTAAACACCGCTAACATGCAAATTTAAAATTAGTTTTAAATAAATTCCATAAAATAGACATTTTTAGCACATATGTATGAGTCCACGCTAGTAGTTCTAGTGTTTACTATAATATTTCCAAACCTTTCATAAAATTGGAAATCCAAAACTCTTCCCAAATTACCTCATCTTACCCTATAATCCCGAAGCAAGTGGATATGGGGGTCGTCAATTGAAGTTTGCAGTTTGTATTTGAGGGTGTCTTTAGAGAAGCTCAATTAATAACATCTCGATCAGGTCTTTTGCCCTGAAGCTATATATTTCGCCTTAGGGCTGTCGTTCTCCTTCTCCGTTTTCTCCCCCGCGAGCGTGTAAATTTATACTCCCACAGTCTCGAGGCGAAGTGAGTGCTCACTCGATGCATTTGTGTATCGTATTTTATATGGGTGCATAAGGGATATTCTCAGAGGAATTGCCTATGTGAATGTAGAGGAATATGAGGTGGAAGAGAGATGGAAAGAGTGCGAGAGAAAAAAATATGAAGACAGGTGGTTGCGCAAAACATATTTCCGTTTGCCTCTTTTTATTCAACCATAAACACATTAACAATCTCTTAGTGTTTCTCTATTTAAAAACGTTTTCCCCCGCACACCAGGGTGTATCGTATCATAGGGTGGAATATCGATGAGGAAGGGTGTAATATTTTTAAAAATAGAGGATGAAATTGCACTTTATAAGAGTGGATGCAACATGATAATATACCTTGGGTGTCCTTCAAAAGGAATAATATCACTTAAGTTCTTTGTCGTCTTGAGTCGCGCGCACACACAGAGTTAAGAGAAGTGAATGAATAAAGAGACAGTGCAAATTCAAATGCAATTATACGAAAAAAAAACATACACTGTAGATGCGCGTCTCTTTTTCACCGTTGAGAATATTGCGGCTAAAGTGCCCCCAGACAATATTATACTCCTCGATGGGTAGTATAATACATACAGAATGAAAAACACTGAATATTCCCAACGTAGTTTTCTCCTCGCGGCCACTCAAACTCTTGGGGAGACATACGCCACACAGTGGTAATTGTACTCGGGAGTTATTTTGTGAAGCGCGATCGTTGAGCAGAGTCGTGGCGAATGCGCTCAATGCTGGGTGAGTTGCGTCGTAAAGCTTCATTTTCAATTTGGTAGTCTCACAAGACGATACACAACCAAAAACGTGTCTCCCGGGGACTATAAGTAAAAAGGTGGAAAAGGAGAAAAACAGTGGACAATATAAAAAGAATTCTCTCCTTTCTATATGTGAGTGGGAAAGAGTGAATATGCCATATAGTGAGTGAAACGGGGCACCAACACGGGAGTTGCTGCCTCTCCGCACAATCAACAAAACGCCCGACACTCTTGGTGGGATTCAGTTGAACACCGGAGCTCGTGTAAGATTTTTTGGGAGAAAAGAAAGACGCGGCGGCGGATGTCACTCGTCTGGGATCGCGCCTTTCTTCAATTTACCCCAGATGACGATGCAGTGTGAAAAGATGCACCTCCTGCACGTGGATCACGGGAGAATATATTGAGGTGCTCATGTGGTGTTTTTTTTTTTCTCTCGGGATGACGCGATACAGCTTCATTAACAGTGATCAGTGATGGGATGAAGATATATAGCGTGGGAACTCACGCACTTTCCCGCTCAAAATGGTTCAGTGATAAAGAGATTTATAGTAGGATTTTTGCTTCTTCAAATTTACCGATTGTGTAAAAATTACAAAATCACTCCTAACGTCCTTCAAGAATGAGCTACTAAAGAGATATACTTATATATGAAACCAAGAGCGTCTTAAAGACAAAAGGCGCTATTTTCTAGTGGTGAAGTGCAGTAAAAGCCAACGAGCAGAAACAAACCAAAAAAAAGAAATCCCCAAAAGACAAAAGTGTTTTTTCGTGTTATTTATTCAAGAATTGTTATAGAGTCAAGAAAATCAAAAGAGTGAAAAAGGTTATAGCCTTTTGGTGGGTTTAATTCTCTATTTTTCATTCGTTCGTTTTTTTTTGCTGTTCTTATTGTTGCCAAGAAGGTGATTGTAGCGCGAATATTAAATTATGCAAATTAATTGGTGTAAAGTGAAGAGGACTGTTGTATGGTAATATTATATACAATTTGAAGTGGAAGGCGCATAGAAGGAGAGAAGAAATAAAAAAAAACATTGAAAATTGTGCTGTGTGGTGAATTTTCACCCCTTAAATACCGACTAAGAGAAATATAGAAAATAATAAGACGAAGGCCCTCCGGTGGTCATTGATAAAAGTGTTAGAGAAAAGAACAGTCAAATAGAACTTTGAGAAATCGGTTTGGAATATGGTGTTGCAGTCACTCAACGATTTAACTCATAGGGATGGAGAAAATGAGCCCCTCTACCCAATCGGATACACGTCAGCCAACATATTTCACTACACAGACGCCAATTTACTTAGTCAACAGGGTAAATAGAATCTTTACTGTATTCCAATGGCCACTTTGAGAATTCAATTGGTCATAACTTTTGAGTTTTTTCATCGAATCATTAGCTAACCCAGCTTAAATTTTGGATTTGATGATAACTTGCTTATTGTGAGTTGTTAAAAAAGATGTGGCTATAAGTGGAAAATCCTTTGAAAAGAGTTAACCACTTATGGCTACTTCCAAATTTCAAACAAAACTTTGAAAAAACCACATGAAAATAATATCAAAGGATTAATTAGAATCTATTTAAACAGATTTCTTGTGATCCTTAGCAAAATCCGCTACGAATTCAGTCATTCTGTTCGCAATCTAACAAAATATCAAATCAAAAGGCGCTTTCCATTTCATTAAATGGTAAGAGTCGGAATAATTTTGCTTTTAAACTTATTTAAAGGATAATTAAATGCACATATTGCGATTTACATTGAATTGGCCATAAGTGGTAAACCCACCCCCTAATCCCAAGGTAACATAATCCGAAGGGTAATTCAGTTTTCTATATAATCCATTGCGTAAATCTTGAAAATTTCAACTTGATGAAGGCTAAATGAATTTAATATCGTGATACTGCTTGTCCAAGTGTTAAATTTATGTACTTTACAATTATTTTTTTCAAGTCTCTTATATACACGAAATCCTTAGCTTGTTTAGTACTCAAAGTTCGTAAAGAGAAAAAATATTTCTCGGGAAAAATACACTCAATGCCACCGGATATTTGATTCTTCACTGCATTTATTAAACGATTGACAGAAAAAGAAAAAAAAATAAGAAACATGATCGGTTCTCTTTGCCCTAAAATCTTAGGATCTCCTTGATGGTCCTTCTTCTCCCGCAGATGCTATAAAATGTCCCATTCTTTTTATTCAATCAAAAATATATGATTTCCGATTCATTATACTGAAATTTTCTTTTATTTGCCAATTTATTAGACAATAAGAGTGGTCAGAAAAGAAGTTCAAATATATGAATAATAAAATTAAATAAAAATATTGTGAAGTAGAAAAAATGAGCGTCAAGGTTACAAATGCGTTCGCCTTAATTAATTTTAGTTTTCAAATATGATTAAGTAAGAATTTGGTGTTATTAAAAATACAAATTTTTCGCTATTAATATGGATTTACAAGGTCGTTGCAGGCAATTAACTTTAGAAAATGTCTTCGAAAATATGTGTGTGTATAAATGCGTCAGAAAAAATGTGTACGAAGAAGCGTCTTCTATGCCGTTTTTTTTTCTCTTCATATTATTCATTGAAATTTCATAAGAAGGTAAAAACAAGACGGTCAGAAGAAGACACCGAAAACACAATGAAAAATTTATTCTTCGTTACATTTATGAAGGTTTTCCATATGTACGTAAAAAAATATATACGATGAGATTTATTAGTGGTTGCGCTATCGTTGTGTTTTTTTTTCTTCTTCTGGAATTATTTTCTACTCTACATTTCAAGGGTGAATTTTGATAGTGAAACTCGCTCGCAACCTAATGGAGAATTCTTGAAGGCGCGCGGTTTTTCATTAAAGTTTTTTTTTCTTTACCACTACCACTTATCTGTTTGAACAGTCGAGGACAATGAAAAGTTCATTGTTGAGAACTAAATTTCACTCTTGAAAAAAAAATATGTTTTTCGGGTGGACATTGAACGTTTTCAATGATTTATCCATATGTACAAGAATATCCGCACACAAAATGGAAGTTGAGCAATATCTCAATGTCTCTTGCACGCACCTGTTGCATTTTTGCGTGGTTTATTCACTTTTAATTTCTATATTATGCTAAATGTTTAATGTCGTGGAACATTTTGCTTTTTTTCTATACTTGCTAAACTTCTTCTTTGAGAAAAGTCAATTTTGGATGTTCGTGCTTGGAGATGTTTTGGGTGTTTGTTTGGAGGTCCAATTCTCTGTTTCTATAAGAAGGTTTTCTTCTTGCCATTTATAATTTGGTGTTTTGTACCCTTTTGTCTCTTTCACAATGCATTTAAAAGATATAATATATTAATGTTTGGTCGAGTTCAAGAGCGCATTTTGCCACAAGATTTTCTCACACTTTTATTCACATGGGAATTTTTTTATTTCTATCTTTTATTCCACTATTATGTCTTTTATCCAACTCCCACTGTATGTCATCTTCTTTGTGGGTTCTCCGTGGTGCAAATGGGCTAAACTTTGTTGCTTTTTTGAAGTGAGAAGAAAAGGGAAAATTAAGTGAGTTTTATTAACAATTTGGGAAGTTAACGTTTTGTCTTTGAATTCTCTTTGAAAATTAGAGAAAAAAAGATCCGCTAAAGTATATAAATTTCCCTTTCAATTTCATCACCTTATGTAAGTATGTGATTTGATTTTCTCAAAACCGTTCAAGTTTTCTTGGTTGTCTGATTACACAATTAAGGTCAAAGGCATGTGAGAGATTCATGTATATGTGGCACATTTCGACAAATAACTTTTATTCCTAGGACGATTCTCTCTATATGGCTTAAATTCACCTCAATAAGCCACTGTGGCTATTCGCTGAGGCACAGCCAAAGCAACAAGTAGAAAATATATTATTTGTAATTTATGTGACAGTCACTCTTGCGGAGATATTGGTGGGTATATTACATACAATAACAGATTGAGTAATTTATTCTATGGGGTTTCATTTACCATTTAAATTGAAATTGAAGTTTTGTGCACAAGAAGAGTCGAAAAGGCCCTGACAATTGTCGATGCGCTCTTATACGCAAAAAAAATTTGTAAGGCTAATTAGAATTGATTCCGAGTTATTCACTTCTTGCAGATTGGACGATATTTTATCCTCTGATTTCTTGATAAAATATTCTCTTGAGGATTTTCACCTTATTCCCTTATTCGCAGTATAAATTTTTACATCCAGTTCGCGTTGTACATTTTGATAAAATGTAGAAGAAAGGGTGAAGCAAAAAATACTAAAATGCTTTAACAGAGGGGGTAGGAAAAAATGAGTGACAAAGGAAAGAATTGAAATGTTGAATGAATGGCGAAGCGAAAAAGCAGATAAAATTGGATGGAAGAGGAATAAAAAAGCTCCAACGAATGTAATCCTATTGGTGGTCGCTTTCTATCAAATCACAACGTTCTCTTTATATTCAAAACTCCGCCCAATGTGCGCCGTATTAAAATTGTCAGATGGGGAGTTTACACAATGACTCGCGCGTCTTCTTCTCCTATGCTCGGCTGTGAGATCATCATCGCGGGCTCGGACGATAATACATACTCTGTGTTCAAACTCTATTTTGAACATTTCACAAATGGTCATTTTCTCTCTCGATGCTCTCCACGTGTTTGCTTACCTCACAAATTTTAACGCTTGTGGGATTTTTTTGTTGTTGTTCCCTGAACAGATTTCACAGCATCCCAGGAGAGACATGATAGTAACACACCGCCAGCAATGTCTGGAAGTTCGCAGTCATCGACTTCGGCGCGCCAGGAGTCAAGCAGTGGACCGACAAATCTCTCCTACATGCAAATGACGATCCAGCGTCAAGCGGCCGCGGGGGATGAGGGTGGTGGTGGAGGGTTCTCACAGAGACAACAGCCGCAGCATCAACCACCTGCGCAGCAACTCAAAGAGGAGCCCAACACATGTTCCACCCTCTATCGCAGCAATATCAATGGACTACAGGATGATATATCGCTGAGGGTAAGTGCCTTATATAAGTTCTAGTAAGAATTTCCGCAATTTTAATCTTTGAGAAAAAAGATTTTCCTACCCATATCGCCCAAATCTTAAAATTTAAAAGTATTTGATAAAGTA
>CAKKOB020000358.1:35289-57641 GCA_918844115.2 Phlebotomus perniciosus | reverse complement strand
GAAGTTTTAGCATGATTTATGGAGCATCTTAACACTTGAATGATGACAAAAAACAGGAATCGCGGTTTCTAATGTTTCAAAACCTACATATTTGTGCAAAACTCTGGTTAACAAATTGATGAAATTCGACGCCATTTTGTCTAATAACAAGTGACAGTAAAAAGTTTAGGCACGTTTTCAAATCTGAAACGTTTTTGAACGACTAATCGTATTTGTAAATAGGCCCAAAAGAATTCAATCAGCCAAATTTTTTCCTGTAAACGATTTCAAACAGTTAAATCGCATAAAAACAGCCCGATTTTTTTTGAATAACCAAAAATATTTTCTCTGAACGTTTTCAAACCACTTACACGTTTTTCAACTCTTGAACACTCACACGGCGATTTTGGACTGTCAAACTATCAGATCTCTCACTCACTCGTATTGCTGTCAATATCTTCTCTCTCGTTCTTTGACAGGAATTTGACATATGTGAGAGTTCAAGTGTTAACTGTCATATATACATTTTTAAACAGCTCAAAATCGTTTTTAAGGTTTCCAACCCAGCCAAAAACATTTTCTCTTGACATTCGATTTGAAACCGCTAAATTTTAGTTTTAAGAAACCAAAAATTTTCTCTACAACTTTTTACCGAGTTTTCAGACGAAAAAAATCGACACAAGAAACGACGCAATAAGTGGGCGGAAAAGAGTCTTCCTCTCATCTGATTTACATTGGTTAGAAAGGGACAAAAAACTGAGCGATTATTGCATCCAGAGAACACAATAATCGCTTTCAGATGAGAGGAAGAGAATCTTTCGCCCAGTTATTGCGTCAATGAAATAAATTATTGCGTGATATTTCTCGACTGATAACTTTAATGCTAACCGTTCGCCAGAAATGTTTTTAGAGACGTTTGTGACATTTGAGACTTAACTCTTCGACTCTCACACGGCGATTTTGAACTGTCCAACTATCGTATTTCTCACTCACTCATATTGCTGTCGATATCTTCTCTCTCGTTCTATTTGACAGTAATTTGACATGTGAGAGTCCAAGTGTTAATATGATTACATGATTAGATCAAAATCAACCTGAAATCAACCAAAAAATCAACGCAACCAAATCTCAAGTTCAAAGCTTAAAAAAAGTTCTTTGAACTTACGTATTTTGCGGAGCTTTCGTACTGATCGCTGAAGTATGATACACCTCTCTGACCTTAATATCTCTCCCTCGGAAGCAGAAGCTTCTTAATCAGCTCCTTATCAACGGCATCCGGGCAAACATGGCCAGTGAGCGACATTCTGAATCTCTCGTGGAATAGCAAAACAGAATCCCCCAGAGATAAAATAAATGAAGTCATCAATTGCCAAATGATCTAGCCTCGAGGAAAGCTAAGAGGCCGGGAGGAGGCAAAAATACAAGATAATGTGCGAGCTAATGAGGAGAAATATGCAAATTTGATGGCAATGAGCCACCCAGAGAATCAAATTTCTCGCGGAATTTCTCTATCGCCTCATCGCCCATTTCTACCAGAATGTCTCAATAAATAAGCACAATTTTACCTGGTGATGCTGGTGATGAGAATTTAAGAGGAATTGCTTTGCTGGCGCACGAGCTTTGACCAGGAAACGGAATCCAGAAAAAATCACTTCAATTTTATTTTCTCACCTGTTCAGTCAGCGCCACCTATGAGAATGTCGGTGAAAAAAACATAGACTGTGGAAGGGTCACCCTGTACCGCGTCAGGAATATCGACCAAAACAAGATTCTGGGGATCAGCTGTTTGTGCAGAAAAGTAGAGATTGCTGGTGGATTACCAAGTCAGGGAGTGGTGAATGTGTGTCAATTGATCCAGTGGACTCTGCACTAATGATGAAGGTACACTTCCGGGAGCAATACGGCACGAAAGGGAATGAAATTCTCTATGTGACGCCAGCAGGTGAGTCCTTGTTGATATTTTTGCCTGTTTTCCCTTGAGGATTCTCTCACCACGTCCTTGCAGACTCAATCAGCGACCAGAGCAGCATTGTTCGGGTGCCGCTGAAGAGTGATAAGATCATAATCAAGGAGCGCAATGGTTTGATCCGGCTGTTTCAGCAGATCTTCCTGCCACACGGATATCCCGACAGTGTCAGTGAGGATTATCTGGAATACCAAATCTGGGATACTGTACAGGCTTTCTGTAGCACAATCACTGGCACTCTTACCACCCACGCCATCCTGAAAGGCATTGGAGTGGGCACGGATGCAGTGAATCCCTTATCAGCGACGCTGACGTGGGTCTTGAAGGACGGATCCGGACACTTGGGGAAGATTCTCTTCGCCTGGTGGAAGGGCTCAGAACTCGATCTGGACTCGAAGAAGTGGCGCCTGAGGGCGGATGTGCTGAATGACGTGGCAATGGGAGTTGAACTGTTTGTACTTCCGCTCTTCCCGCACGTATCCACGTACATCCTGTGCGCCACGACGACAATGAAAGCCATCGTGGGTGTTGCTGGCGGCGCCACGCGGTCCGCTCTCACGCAACACCACGCTATCCGTGGGAATCTGGCGGATGTGGCGTCCAAGGACAGCGCCCAGGAGACCTGCGTGAATCTCGTGGCATCCTTCGTGGGGATTTTCCTCCTGCAAGCCATCACGACGCCCACTGCCCTCTACGGACTCTTCGCCGTCGTCACTCTGATGCACATCTACGCGAATCTGAGAGCCGTGAGGGCTGTTTGTCTGCGCACCTTCAACGAATCCCGCCTCCTGATCACGCTGGAGGAGTATCTGAAGACTGGTCGGATGCTACCACCGCGGGAGGTTAATAAACTGGAGAGAGTCACCATCGGACAGACTGTCTCACTCTCCCATAAAGTGTCAATAGGGCTGTCGGCAAAACATCTCGTGGATCACTATAAGACATCCCACGAAGTGGAGAACATCCTCACGGGATTTGATCACACGGATCGCTTCATAATAGCCGAGACCAGTCGCACGATCGGCATTTATTTGCATTTTGACGCGAGACCACAGGATGTGCTTAAGGCGTACTTCTACGCAGTCTCGTATCTGCAGGTGAGTTTAAAATCTTTGTGCGTTTGGCCGTTTGTCGGTCTGTTTTTTTTAGCTGGAGGTTGAATGGCTGAAGGTAGAGACTTTGGGGTTTCAGGGACCGCCCTAAAGCCAACCCAGGGATTATTAACATTTCTTTATTTGTCTCAAAAACCCGCACCTCCCCTATAAAACAAGTATTTTGGGATATCTTGAGAACTAACCCTATGATTTTCTTTATTTTCACAAATATTTTGTTGACTCATTAGACGGACTTTTGGTCCATATAAGTCAAGATACTTAATCAGTTATGTTTAGCAGTTTTTCAATGTTAAATGTTTGAAACGTTCATTAAAAGAGTTTTATTCAACTCAAAGCTTTTGTGGGAGTATTCATTGGAAATGTCTTTAAATTTCGTATACAATCTTGATGTGGCCCAATCTGATTATAAACAGCAGTCATATATGACTGCTCATATATGGAAAGCGGTCCATGCACTTTGCACTTAAGTCAGATTCCATTTTCTGATAACATCAAAGTTTTCTATCTTGTTATTTAAGGGGGAGTAGTATAAAATTGGAATTATTTGATAAGAATTTGCAAATTGGGGCCAGTTGAAGCCTTTTATACAGTCGATTCATAAATAAACTGCCTTCAGCTGGTAGTTTAAGCTGGGATGATCGTATTTTTCATACTAGATTTAATTAGAAAAAAATCTGATTGGGCATCCGGTTGTCCGTATATTTTTAATTCATCGACTTACAGTTTACAGAAAAAGATTTCGCAAAAAAGTCGTCGACCTAATGGAAGAGACTGGTCAAGTTTGATCTGACCTTTCACTCCCTTATCTGCCATTTTGAAATACCAGAAACACCTTTTTAAAGATAAAAAAGAAAGATTTTGAAAAAAATAGATAACTACTCGTTAAAAGCCAAAGTCTAAATAAAGTTTAACTGAAGCGCAAAGTTAAAAGATTTTAAAAATTGGAAGATAATACTAAAAAAAGTGATTGAAAACTTTTTTTGGAGCTTAATTTTCAAGATCTGTTTTGTGCCATAGCTTAAGGTGCTTAAAACTTAAAATCTAGGGCTTTAGACTAGCTTGAAGCTTTAGGTTAGCTTAAAGTATAAGTCTAGCTTAATGCCAAAAGCTTTTTAAGAACATATGTCTAGCTTTAAGTTCAAGCCGAGCTTGAAGCTGGAATCGCTGAAGTCTAGCCTAGAGCTTAAAGTTTGAGGCTAAATGAAAGTTTATTCTTAAAAAAAATCAATCTCTAAAAATGAAAAAAATAAATTGTATAATACGTTTTTGTTGTAGTGAGATAATCGATCCAATGGCACGGATTGGTCTCAAATTTTAAGATTTTATATATGTGGTCAAGGCTTACTATTTTTTCAGAGAATAGGTATAGAGCTTAAGGCCTACTATCATGATATAATAAAGTGGACCAGCTCCGTTCAAGAAAAATTCATGAAAAATTATGTTGCACCAAACTAGAAGCTGTACCAAACTGGGACGCCTTCCCCTAAGTCATTACAGTCCCTTGCTATTAGATCCCTATTAGGGTCCAAACCGATTTTTATACAAAATTCTATAATCAGGAAATACAGTTTTCAAATGTTCAAAATTAATTAATCTCGAGAACGAAACGATATTATTTTGATAAAATTTTTAATTGCTTTAGTCCAGATCGAGACCTTTCCAGTCATATTGTTCTTGCACTTTTTTTTAGATTTAGTACATACCTACCTACATATTTTTGGAAGTGACCCACATGAATCCCAGTTTTCCAAACTAAGCTTGGCATGTCCCTTAATTAAAGAATCTAATCAAAAGTCAAATTTCTTATTTTCCTGTTAAATGAATCTTCCCTTGTTGAAACACAACAACTCCCTTTAAGTAACTTCTTTTTCTTCCCGATCTAGGAAGAGGATCGTTCGCACCAGATCCGTCAGCAAAACCAACAAAAGTATTGGGAGATTCAGACAAAGTGGAACGACTTCTACAGTCTGGCTCAGACTGAGGGTTGGTACACGGCGTCACATCTCATCTTCGTGGATGAATTTCGGTTGGATTGGCGAATATGAAAGGAGGCCACGGAGACTCACGTCTCCGGCAAGATGAAGCCACCACAGAAATTCCAAAGATTCCAATTCTAGTAGTTCCTCAATGCGGCTTCACTCAAAACAAACGAAAAACAAATACTTCTTTTGCACCGATTAAAAAAAATCGATTCTTCTCCCTCCTCCAGGATCTTCCTTCGCTGGCAAATACTTTGCGCGCCTTCCGGTCTCTGCTGACCAAATTCTTCTTCGAAATGGGCACAGTCGAGACAATTCCGTAGTGTTTTTTGGTAGAAGTGACACAGTAGTTGGCAACAAGTGGCTTAATTCGCTAGAAAGAAAAAAAATAATGGGCAAAAATGACGTCAAATTAAAAAAGTAGTTGAGATGCAGATTTAATATTATGAATAGCAATTTTGAGGAAAGTTTAGCTATTATCGCTCAAGAGAATTTCCAATTTAGACAAAAAAAATGATACATATGAGACATGATTAGGAATCATATCAATTTTTCGAGGCAAAAATTTCCCATCGCAAGAAAAATCGTGAAAGATTTCTTTTATTTATGGAAGACGAAAAGAAAATATCTCGTTTATAATGTTTTTTCAACTTAAATGTGATAACCTTTTGAGAAAGACACCTTTAGTGTTAAATGAGGTGATTGAACTTTTTTCCTAGAAGTGAAAATTAGTGCACGATTAGTGAATTTTCCAGCATTGGATATTCTAACTTATTTTAGAGAAAATAAAAGAAGATAAACACATAAAAGCTGAGACTTTTATTTTTGAAAGAATTCCAGGTATTTTCCATTGATTGGCTTTTTTAAGTAATCAATTGATTTTGTTCGGCGTGAGGAACACGAAGGCTGATAAGAAGTTTCCGTTAAAGAGACGATCAAATCAACATGTTGGGAAAATTGTTATCAAAATTATGATAACTCACCCCGAAATTCACTGTAAATTCTCATTAAAGTTGAGGAAATTGGTTCGTCTTATCACTGAAAACCTGTTTCAATATAAACACACGAGTGAGAATGTTTATTTGGGTAAGAGAAAGACTATTTGAAAAACATTAAGAAAAGAATGAGCCATTAAAATTTTCCGAGAAATAATTGTTTATCAGTTAAAAAAAATTTGCAAATAGAGAAATGTAAATTTCTGTTAAAATACTTGCCTTGATATCTGGAGAACCATTTCTATTATTGACATTATTGATATGCTTTGCATCTTGGCAAGTCAAGTTCAAAAACAACGTGAGATAACAAGGGGGAGATATTCTAGTCAAAAAACTAGAAAAGATCACAAAAATTATAACCAAAGAAATATTTCTTGAAATATTTTTAGACGGTTTGAAGATTATTTTTCACCATTTTCAGTTATTTTAAAAAAATATAAAGCTTTGAAAGAAATTTTTTAAAAAAATGTAGATAAGCTTTAAAAATAAATTTCGCCTTAGCATTATTATTAGAAAAGCTTTTTTTAAAAAAAGTTTGAACTTTTTTTTAAAGAACTTCTACAAAAACTATACAGATATTTCGAAAGCTTTGAAAAGCTTTTACAAATCAAATTGTAATCTTACGGAAGCAATTGATAATTTTTCAAGATTACTTATTCAGGAATTCTTATGAATTCAATTAAAATTTCTGGACTATATAAATTGCTTACATTGCTTATAAGCATTACAATATACTAAAAGCTCTTCAAAGATTTCAAGATCATTTTAGTTTTTGTATAACTTCTCAGAATTCTTAAAAACCTTTGAGCTTTCTTCAAAAATCTCTTCTGCAAATTATGGTAAAGCTTAGAAATTTATCAGGGTTAGGTATAAGTTTTCCAAGGTTCACAATTTTCTTTAAATTTCTTTATAAGCTTTACAGATTTTTCGAAAGCTCTTCATATAAAGTTTTAGTACTTCCTCGGAAGCTTAAAAAAAACTCTTTTTATCTAGAATTTAGACTTAAAAAATGTTTTTTTTTAATATCATAGGCAAAAAAAATTTAAAATTTATTAAGAATTAAATATTATATAAAAAAAATATAAAAAAATGTAGAATATCAATTGCATAAGCATTAGAATATTTTAAAAGCTCTGCAAAGCTTTCAAAATCTGTTTACTTTTTGCAGAACTTCTAGAGAATCCCTAAAGAGCTTTCAACTTTGAAACTGACATCATTAAACTTAATTCAAAAACTTTTAAATGAATTACTGTAATTACCTCTCAAAATAGATCAAAATCTGTTTTTAATTTTTAAAAGCTCAATTAAAACTTCACAAAGCGCCTCATCTCTTCTTGAAAACTTAAATAATACCTACTTATTTTCATCCAAAATATAATTTTAAATAGAAAATTATCCAAAAATTTCCATCCTCTGGAAAGATTTTTCTTAAAGCGTTGAATTTTCTTTTACTTTATCAGTAAGCTATTCAACTTGACTTTTGTAAAGACTGCAAAGACTGGTATCTTTTTTAAGAAGCTGTTATATTTCGTCAAAGTAATAAGTAATTTCACCCAAAGCTGACCATATTATCTCCCCCTTGTTTGATTTGCATTTTTCGCTTTATTTGTGGCCATATGAAAGGAAACTGCAGGATGTTTCTCTATTGCAACAGATGCACTTCTTACCACGCGACAGGACCTTGCAGACGCGCTGGATATCTGTACCAGGCGTACCAGAGTTGCATTGACTATCACATTGTAAAGTTATATTCCCTCTAATTCCCCGAAAATGAATCAGAAACATCAAGTAAAAACCAAACGAGGCCAAATAAAAATTCATCCTTCGATTAAATGGAATATGTATTGTATTTCATATATAATATCTTTACAAAAAAAGATCACAAAACTAACTTAACAAATTATTTTTAAAATTATCAACACATCTTACAAAAAAATGTAGACCTGATAAAAACACGAGACTCTTTCCGGGAAAACTCGTGAGAGTCACACATGAGGAGCACCAATTCATAAAATAAAATAATTTCCATCTACCCAAATAAATTCACTAAATTCACAAGGTTTGCACGATCTTGAAAATAACAAAAAAAAATACTTTCCAACTTCGAAAATGCTAATAAAATCGCTCCGTTAGCACCTGAACACACAAGACGCGATTCCGCAGCACGAAATCTTACGTCAAATGATGGGAGAGACAACATTCACAGTCAACAATCAACCGACCCTGTCTTTTTTTTATCTGCCTGGCCAGGAATTTCTTAGGGAGCAATTCAGGTCAGCTTGAGGTGGAGCTGCTCCACCACGAAGAGCCTGAGGATGCGATTGAGGTTCTCAACGGTGACCAGATCCACGGCGTTGAGATCATCGGTGGCCTTGTGCCAGACTTGGGGGAAGGGACTGGGAATCACATGGAGGATCGGGACGCCGCGACGCAGGAATGGAATGTGATCGTCCTCGATGTTGGCCGCCCAGGTGTAGGGCTGGAAGTACGTCGCCGGCTTGCGATCCGCCACGGAGCTGTAGCTGTAGTTGTCCAGCATCCCGGTGCGCAGGAGACGCCGTTCGCCCAGCATCAGATGATTGTACTGCTGCTCCGTCGTCGTGAAGTAGCTGTAGAAGTTCGGATCCGGTGTTCCCAGTAGATCCAGCAACACCAGCATCTCTATGCGCGGCAGGAATCCCTCCGCCTCCCAGCGCTTCGCCAGATGACGAGCTCCGTAGATGGAATCCGTGTCTG
Source organism: Phlebotomus perniciosus (assembly GCA_918844115.2). Lineage (NCBI taxonomy): Eukaryota > Metazoa > Arthropoda > Insecta > Diptera > Psychodidae > Phlebotomus > Phlebotomus perniciosus. The sequence goes on along the minus strand of CAKKOB020000358.1, from coordinate 48,871 downwards.
ACCAGTTCTCGAAGGCCTCCTCCCCATCGAACAACACCACCATAAGTCCAACGCCCGATCTCGGAGTCCCTCGAAGCTCCTTCTGAAGCGTATGCGCCAGATTGATCAGCATGGCGCAGGGAACGGCGGAATCCGTGGCTCCCAGGAAGTCAAACTCCCGATAATACTTGCTATCATAATGAGCTGCTAAAACCAGATACTTAGACGCATTATGAGGCGTCGCGATGATATTATGGAACGTGAGAACCCCCATGTTGGGTGTCTTCTCGTCAAAAGTGTCCGTCATGACGCTCCAGCCCAAATCCTTGAACTCCTGAATCATGAAGTTCCGCACCTTCTCGTGGCCGGAAGAGCCAACAACCCGGGGGATGCAAACCTCCCCCAGAATTCGACTGAAGTGCTCAGTATCGCTACTCTTAAGTATTCTGTGCAATTCATGATCGTCCAGTTGCTTAGGCTCCCTGCCAGCAGCCTATAAAGATGCCCCAACGGTGAATCAGTGGAAAATCCCCGGACTTTCACTTCCCGGATGGCGAACTTACCTGAACGGAGAGGGCTCCGCAGAGCAGGAAACAGCCCAACAGTAGAGACCAATCCATCGCGTGCACTTTCTACGAAACTCACAGTATCACTGGCTGTTCACGATTGAATGGGAAAAGCTAATATTTATCTAAAAACATTACGGAATCGTCACAAAAGGTGAGCTCACAAAACGTCGCAGACAAAACATAGAAAAGTGCGTGATGAAAAGCCTACGTTTCGGTCTGGCTTATGGGAGTTGTGATTCTTTTGTAAGCAACTTGGGGAAAAAATTCGTTTTAATATTTGAACAATACTTTTCTCGCTCACAGACTTCAAGATATTCAAAATTAAAAAATGAGAATAATTGTTTCCAAAAATGCAATAAAACCGCCTTTTTTGAAAAATATTTTATATTATTGAGGCTTTCTTCTATGGAAATGGAAAAGTAGTGAAAAATTGACATTTTTCGACCAAGTATCCAAATATTTTCACATCTTGACGCGTCTAACTTTTCTTTTTTATTGCCCCGACACAAAAATGGCAATACTGGAATCCAAATGTTTCTCCGATTCTCCGTCTGTTATTGACCTGGGGGTAGATTCTGTAAAAGCTTGACATTGTCAGCTGATAAAAATTCCTGACAAAACCAAGAAAAATTTTCGAACATGCGATTCTGTACGGCTGACAAAGTCATATGACGTCAAATGACATACGTATGAGTCGAATTAATTGATTCTGTAAGAGCTTGAGTTTTTCATATGAGAAATTTCAAGAGAATTTTTCGAACATGTGATTCTGTACGTCTGACAAAATCATAATGATTCCGAATGACAACGTCAGGAGCCATCAAAAAGTCAGGAATTTTGGATTCGTGACAATGAAATGACAATGATTTTACTGAGTAATTAAGGCTTTCCATTTCACTTTATGTTTCAAAAACAAACAATTTCCTCATTTAAAAAGAGAGCGGAATAATAGTCCGTGAAAGGGATTGGATTGATAGGTCACTTCTATGAAGTTGATCAAGTGAAGTTTCCTAAAACATTGTAAGGTGTTCAAACTATTCGTGCGTTGACTTTCTTTTCTTCCTCAAATCTTCAAATAAAACACCTAATCTACTTCTCTGCAATCCGTAACAACTTTTCGTAAAGGTCCCAGATCTATCTTGATCTGGGGGCAAATGGTAGTTCGTTGAAGTCAACTGATCTTTCAAGTAAAATATTTCCTATAAAGTGCAAGGTGTTCAAGGTTCAAACTAATTTTCAGCAGTTAATCCGGGGAAAAACTCTCAATATACATATACCCTTCATTTTTTTTGCAAAAGAAAAAAACATTTGCTGACCAGAAAAATGCATTATTTTGCTCAAAATATGCGACTTGTTTGGTTTAATTTAATTTTTCTTAAATCAATTTTCTTCCAAAACTTTTAATGTCTTGACTTGAATTCTGTACAAGCGGATATTTTGAATATAATACTTGTTTTAACAGAATGGAACTAAAAAAAAATTAAAACTTCAAAACTTTTTGAGTAATAAATATAGGAATGTGGTCAGAAAAATGTTTTTTTATATTTTTTTATGAATTGAATGAATCGAAGTTAGTAGCAGAAACAATAGCTGTGAAACTTTCTGAATCTGAAAAAATCCTCTCCATCCTAAAACATCGCCATCATTTGACGTCTTCCCCCTCCACTCGCGCTGTCAAAACTTAACCTCGCAAGTCGGTGAGGAATTCTCTGGTTGTTTTTCTCTCGTATTTTCCATTTTCCTCCATCACCCCGCCTGTAAATTGTGGAAAAAACTCTCCATTGCGGAGATGAGAATCTAATTATTGAACTGGTGAACTGTGCAAACGGGAAAATGGCTTCGAGGAAGAAGGTGAGTCCCGGGAAAAAAACAAACGTAAACAAACTTGTTTTGATACAATTTTCCCTTCGCTTTTCTGTATTTATCGTGAATTTCTGCAGTCCACAACCAGCTCAGAGTCCTCTGGGTCAAGTTCTGAGTCCTCATCAACGAGTGGAGGTAGTTCAAGTGGATCGGATTCTGGTTCCAGCAGCTCCGACGATTCCGACACTTCAAGCTCCCAACGGAGTCGCGCTTCTGGGTCGGGATCTGCATCTCATCACGACGCCGTCAAGACGGAGAGTAAGGCGGGTCAAAATAGTAAAGTCGCCCCCCGGAGACGGAGTTCAGAGGTCCAGAAATCTCTGCATCAAGCAAAATCCGATGAGAAACCTCCCGGGAATAAGTCCAGGGATCGAGTGGTGTCGGTTAGTACGACAAAAGTGATGCAGCAGAAGCTGGCGAAGAACTCTGTGTACTCCAGCGATGATGAAATCCCACAAGTGAAGACATCAGCACCGACAAAGAAGACAACTGGTCAGGAGACGGGCAAAAAGAGGGCTATTGTTCAGGCGAATCGTCCCAAGAATGCGTCTAACAATGTTCCTCCCAGCACTGGAGGGAAGGCTCCACCGTCTGTCCTCAAGCAGCACCAGCAATCACTCGGGGCGCTCTCGAAAGTGGTTACGGGGAGCAAAACTATCGCCGGAGGAGTGAAATCCACCCAACAGGCGCCTAAGACGTCAGACAAACACACCAGTCAGTCCTCGAAGGTGAAGAAGAAGAGTATCTTCTCTCCGGACAACTCCTCAGACACTGATGACGCCGCAGCAACGAAGAACTCCCGACAAGCCGTAAAGAGCAAACAACCGGCAAAGGTGGCGCCTCAGAAGGCGGGAAAATCTGCTCCGGCTCCGTCGAAAACCACCCGGAAGATGTCCAGCAAGAGCTCAGCAGAGTCATCAGCCACCACAACTACAACAACTGATGATTCGAGTGAGAGTGACAGTGAATCCGCATCCACAGAGGATTCTAGTCCTCCAGCCAAGAAGATGGCGATTAAGAAGGCAACTCCGAAGGGGACTAACAACTCGGTGAAGGAGTCTGAGGAGCCAGTGAAGAATCACGTGAACACAGACTCAGAACACGAGGTGAATAATAAGCCAACTGTGGCTAGGAAGCTCACGAGATCCTCCAGCACGAGGAAGTCTAAGCATTTGACGGGGAAGGCGCCATCAGATACGGAATCTGAGGTGGATGAGAACAAGAGACAAGCCTCCAAGAGTCCAGTGAAGAAGGCTCCTGTTGTGTCCAGCAAGGGAAAGGCTAAAAACACCACAAAGCGTCAGGAGAGCGCAAAAGTCAACAGCAATGCAACTCCTCCGGCGCCTCTGGAGCGGAAATGCCCATTCGATGGATGCGATTCGCTGGGTCATCTGGGCGGGCAGTATGACAAGCACTTCACCATTGAAGCTTGTCCGATCTATCACAATGTCACCGCAGCGGAGGCGAAGCTGGCGTACCTTGAGCGGAAGAAGCGAGATGATGAAAGGAGGAAGGCAGTGATGGCGTGGGATCCCACCAAGAAAGTCGCCACGGCTGAACAGAAAGCCTACCTGCAGCGCATCCGTGAGAGTCGAGCGAAACACAAAGTCACTCCATCTGTGAATTCTCATTCAGTTTGCGTGGATAAGAAGAGGGAGCCGAATCTCACGGGAATCGTCTCAGAGTATGATCTTCAGCTGTTCCGGGACGCTCAAGCGCTCGCGGCGGAGAACATCGAGAATGAGTTGAAAGCCTTGCCGGCCAGCAAAGGGACAAAGTACATCTCAATGGGGAAGTATAAGATGGATGTTTGGTATCAGTCAAAGTATCCGGAAGACGCGGCGCGACTGCCAAAGCTCTATCTCTGTGAGTTCTGTTTGCGCTACCAAAAATCCGAGGTGGGCATGAAGAGGCATGCGGCTAAGTGTGTTTGGAGACATCCGCCAGGAGATGAGATCTACAGGAAGGGGAAGTTGGTGAGTTGATTCGTTGGAGGAATTCTGATGACAATAAAATAATCTTTTGGGGTAATTTGCAGGGAGTTTGGCAAGTGGATGGCAGGAAGAATAAGATCTATGCGCAGAATCTTTGTCTCCTGGCCAAGTTTTTCCTGGACTACAAGACATTGTATTACGATGTGGAGCCCTTCTTGTTTTACGTGATGACCCTGGCGGATTCGGAAGGATGTCACACGGTGGGATACTTTAGCAAGGTAGGAAGAAATTTAATGTTAAAAAAAAACAAAATCATTGAAAAGTTAAACCTACGAGCCCTACGAGAGTGTCCTGAATATTCTCAATATTTCCGATACAAATTATATAATTTTCTATAAGAAAATATACCTAAAATAATAAATATTTTCTCATAAATCAGGTTTAAAGGATCTTGTAACATATTAAAACGATCAAAAACCTGTTTAACTCGATTGGAAAATGATAAAGAAAATGTTTCTAAAGCTGGATACACTACAAACTATCAAAATTTATTATAAAAATACCTTAAACAAATCTATAAACTAAAATTTTTCTCTGGTCTTGTTTAAAGCTTAGGTCTAGCTTAAAGCTGGCTTTAGGAATAGACTAGCTTTAAGATTGGAGTTGGACTTAAAGCTTAAGGTGGACTTAAAGCTTAAGACTGGCATTAAGCATGAATCTACGTAAAGCTTTAAGTTTAAAGTTGGCTTTAAACTGGCTTAAAACTTGAAGCTGGATTTAAACTTGAATTTGAAACTAACTTAAAGCTTTATGCTGTAAGTGAACTAAATGCATTAAGTTGACTACTTTAGGCTTAAGCTGACTTCAGGCTCAAAGCTGGCTTAAACCAGGCTTAAAGCTTCAGGTTTAACCTTAAGCTTAAAGCTTGTTCCTTATAAAAAAAAACAATTTGTCCAAATATTTGATAGTATGGATCCAGCTCAAAAATGGGAGTTTGGAAGTTTCACTTGGAAAATTTCTTTTGGTTTACTTTTAAACCGAGAAAACTTTGAATTTTCGAATTTTTAAAAAGAAACCAAATTTTCCAAAAATTCCAAAGTATTGATCCTGAATGTAAAAGGTCTAATAATTATGGTCTGAAAATCTCTTTTGATTTGCAACTACCTAGTATTAACCAAATTTATCTATATATAATCACTCGGCATAGATTAAAGTTCAAAAAACAGTTTCTAAAAGTAGTGGAGAATCTATATTAGTCTTTTGATTGTGTTGCACTCCCGAATTATTTGTTTAGCTGGAAAAAATTTAAAGTATATTTTGTTACTTTTCTAAACAAGTCATTTTTAACTTGATTTAACCGACAAAAGCAATATCTCACGCTACGAGTAAGAGATGGTCAGGGAAATTGAATAGGTCAATATTTACTTGCTCGACTTCTTTCGTCCTGAAAGTCTCTGTTTATTTACTTGTAACTCTTCAGAGTGCTCTCATGTGATCACTTTATGCATCATACATCCTGGACCATAAGCTTTCTTTTTCTTCTTCTTCCTTGTATATTTTTTGTCGGACAACAGTTCTTTAATTACTCAATTTGTCCAGAGAAACTGCAATTGTTCACAGAAAATATAATCAAATTTCGAGGAGCCACAAGAGACTTTTGTCCTCGCGGAGGAGAGAGCTCATTCCATTTAGAGAAAGCGGAATTGAATTATTCACCATCAGCTGGGGGGAGGGTGAAAGAAAAATTTGTACTTGTGCCCGTCAAAAGTGATAACATGAGAATGGTAAACTATCTCTCCCTGTCTGGAGCTTTAAATTTTTGTCTGCCGAGTTCACGGAACAAAAGGAGATTTCTCTCAATGTCCCCTCCTCTCATTCCCTGCGCGTCATTTTCATAGTTAAATATGCATGGAATATAAAAGAAGCGCAAAAGAACCACCAATCCAAAGCTTGAGGATGGCAAGTGGTGAATCTAGAGAGAGCTGGAAGCTATATGTTGTAGGTACAAAAAAAAGGGCAGTTTTACCATCTCTTCTGTATGTATTTAAATTCCTGATAATTAAGCGAAAAGGGAAAAGTGAGTTAATCTCTGTGTAATCGGTGAGTGGAAATAAATTGTGAGAGGAGCTCACCAGAAAATCCAGGTGCTAACTGCTGGATGGATAGGTATATATGTATAGGGATGGGAATTACAAAAGAGCATTGCCCTCTCGATGCCATAACACTTGTGCACAAACCCTTTCTTCTCCTCGGCATAAAACCCTCCTTCTGTCCCACTCGCACGTGGGGAATATCACTCAATCATAATCTCATTGTTTCCATGATGAACATTTGTACCATCTCTCCTCTGCACATCGTGCTATTGTATGGCGTGTGTATATCCTCTTTTTCGATGGCAATTCAATTGATTATGCGGTGCAGCGATGGAGAATGTCGTGCGGGACTCCCAGGGTGGGTGGCCAAATGATTGAAGGCGCGTGGATATGAGAGAGAGATGGGGGGAGGGTAGATGGTCCTCCTCTCTACCAGAACATTGGGGAAATTGCAGGGGTTTACTACAATTACTCTCCACAATACTACAAATCTTTCACCCTACTCTACTCGTAGGATACACGGTGAAAAATTATGGGGTGAACTTTAGATACTTTTGGGGCGGATATCCCTATGTTTTCTATCTCAAACCGTTTGACTGCTAATTCATTAAATTACATTGGATAGACATTCGGTTATTCAGATGACCGAACCACCAGTAGGACCCCAAATCAGTTTCGAAAAACTTAATAATTGTTACGAACACGAACGTGGGTAATCCCATCAACTCAGCCCTGTTAACACCCTGGCGGATCATTGCAGCAAGGAAAGAAAGGCTGCTTTCTGTCCAAAGTTATTTATTGGGTGCTGGTGAATTACACCCGGCGCCTCCACTGGACTGGTCGGAGGGAGGGTTTGTCACATAAAGGGATGCGAGGCACCCCAGAGAGCAGGCGATGAGATCGCCGTAGACTCTGGAAAGCTCTGAAGAGCCCCATATCGATCTAATTTCCCAATTGCTGTCGATGCTTCTTATAGTTTTGTCACTTGTGTTGCGCAGATGAAGTATGTGCTTAAGTGGAAATCACTTCTGCTGTTCACATTTTCTCCCACAACTTGAGGCATCAATAAATAATGGGACAACAATTGGGATTGTATAACGGCGGGGGGGGGGTGGATTTTTAAAGCCCGGCCGCAACCTAACATTTTCATGGGTTTTCCCGTATCTCCTGGATTACCTTAGACTCTTTAGAGTTCTCAAAGTCAGAACCTCCCGTTCGTGGTTCACCCCGTTTGTGTCAGTGCATAAAATAAGGGAGTCTCTCTGGAGCGGCTGGGAATTGGGAAGGGCGCACGGGCGGGGGGCTGCCATTGGAGTGCTTCTCTGTGTGTATGTGTGGGGGGTAGATGTGTGTGCTCACTGCAAAATTGCCTTCCTCTCGCGTCACCGTCCTCTCTGGGGCTCAATGTGTGTTTTGTGTGTTGTCTGGCATGTGAGAATTTGTGGAGTTGCTTGCTCCTGCGGATGCTGGTCGTTGAACTTTCCCGTCCTAGTGACTCTACTCTCAGTCGGTCTCCGCTGCAGAAGCAGTCTAGTCGCGGTTGGGACTTGATGGTGTGGGGGGAAGTATGTGGCGCAGCCGACAGGGTGTGCGCTCGCGTATTGGTTGCTGCAGAGAGGGTGATCTCTGTCGTGTGTCTCATTTTCTCTCTCTGTCCTCCTCCGCATCCACATCTCTCGTGGCTAGAGTAAAAGGGTGATGTGGGGGGAGGGAGGTTGTCTATGTGCTCCCCGTAGTACATATGGATTTTGTGGATCCACTTTTGTGTTGGGAGGGGTGGGTGATGTAAGACATGGCGGGCAAAAGAGAAATATTGCCACAATCCCTAGCCCAACTCGAGGAATGGTGATGCTCCAAAATTTTTCCCAACCAGTATAGAAGAGAAGAATATAAAGCTTTTTTCGGTGAAAACACCCAAAGTTCACTCACCTCTGTCGCGATGTTTTCCACACTTTTCTGTTGCAGACTTTCGAACCCGGAATTTTAAGTTTGTGCTTCACCAGAAGAATGCCAATTCCCGCTTATCGATAATATTCTGCTCTTTTTCTTAGACAAAAATTCCAAATTTTCACAATAACAAATTGTTTTCCAAAATTAAATGCAATTTGAAATACAAAATACAAAATAGGAATGCCTATTGTTCTTAAATCATTCATCATCCCACTAATGTGACCATTGGAATGAAATTATACTTTTAATTGCTGCGTATTACAATTTACAAACTGGCGTATTTATGCAATTAGTCCTCATTATCCGAAAACACGGCCATTTACCTGTGGTCTCTTCTTTCGAAATGCCATTTTACCGCCCCAGAGAGAGGGAGAGAGAGAGAGAGGACGAAAAAAACGAACCAAATTAATTATGGACAACACTTCATTCAATATAACCCGTATTGCCTTTTAGCTAAACATGAAGCAAAGCAAATTGATTTCAGTTGGAATAATAATTAGAATAAGTAATTTGGGTAGTAAATTTATTGAAAAACATTTGTATCCTTCTCGTGAAATCTGGCAAGTGGATTTATATATCGATAACACGAGATTGAGGGTCTCGTGTTCTCAAAAAAAGGTGCAGGAAAGAGCTAGTCAATTTTGCAGTGTGCTCGTTTGCGATAATGCTTATATGAGAAAGGTTGTGGTCATTGTCTGAAGTTTATCGTTAAGTAGAAATTGTTAGATAACACGAGATTGCTCATGAAAGTTAAGAATTTCCCAGAAAATTTTAAATGTGGGTCTGAATAGAAGAAAGTCTACTGAATTGTACATTGCCTCCCACCTCCTCCTCCCCCTCCCACCACCCACAGCTCCACTTTGCTTATCAGCGAAGATTCAAAAATTGAAATTTTGCGCCATGACCCCAAAAATTTACCAAAAAATAGTTTTCCTATAGTTAAACTATCAAACTCCCCATCTGACCTACCTCCCACCCTCCCAGTCCCACCCCCGCCCAAACCTGGGCATATGGGTATTCAATTAAAAGATCTTTAAATTTCCCAACCAACTGAACCATGTTATCAGAACCTTCATACTTTAAATTAATTCTAAGAAACTTTGCTGACTTGATTAATATGCCAGAAAGTTAGCAAAAGCGTTATTCCTCCCATTTAAATTGAGCGAGATTGGTCTGCCAACACCACATAATCATTAACAAATGAGAAGGTGGTTTCTTGGGGTAAAGCACCTTGTCTTGGGTCTGTTGTTAAATTTTCATCAAACACGATTACATTGTGCACTGTCAAAGGGTTTTAGGTCAATCATCATTATCATTACACTCAAGTGGAAGAATATTATTATTATTATGTGTATTGGACGATTATCCCCTTTCTCCATATAAAACAATTACATCAATGCCTTACATGGGACCTGAGGGTGACGATGATTCTCTTTTTCCATGTTAATTTGCCAACATATAAAGGAGGTTTTTAGCATATGTCTTTCCGGGAATCTCCTGGTTAAAAGATGAATGGTTTGAGGTTTAATGAAAAGGATTGCGCCTAAGGATTTTTCTTTAGCATGTGAAGAGGAAGGTGAATAAAAAAGGGGCAATAATAATAGGAAATTAAGGTTGTTTGGACTCTCAAATTTATTTTATCATCTCTAATTGAATTTCTACGCATAAAAGATATATTTTTCATTTATTACCTGCTTAACCACATTTGTCTGTCGCCTTTCTGGTCACTCCGGAGTGCACTGTGAGACTTTTTTGTCGAAGAGTGGAAGAAGAGCCATCAATTGATGGCAGTTGGGTTCCCTTAAACCGTTTGCTTGGGAGAAAAGAAATTTAGCAGGTGTCAATCGTGTTGTCTTTTTTATGCCACCATCAGCACTTCTTCCGTCTCTCCATGTTTGCTCGCGACCCCTTACTCCTGGATCTCTCTCTTTCTCTCTCGTCCAGGTGGCTCATCCCTCCTATGTTCGCATTATCCTTCATGGGAAGGGGAGATCATTGACTCTATCCGAGATGAGATATTCCTATGGGTGATCATCTTGAAATGTTGATTTATGTCTATGGGTGGGGTGTTAAAGGCGAGGCTTCCTCGCTATGTAGATTCAGGTGAACAATCATCCCTCCGTGATCATTTCCGTGTTGACTCGACCATTCGGCTGAGCATGAAAAGTTCGCCTCCGGAGTGGCGAAGAATACGATATATACCTACTCATGACCGTCCCGTCTCGACATATAAAGTGACGTGATAATTTAGCAAAAGAATAAGAGACACCGCCCGAGACGTTTTGTGTGTGTGTTTATGTAACCAAGACGAAATAATGCGGGAGAAAGAGAGACTTCTTCCAAGTGATTCAATCAGACGGATTTTATGTAATATAAAGTATAAGAAAAAAAATACGACAAAGAAGAGCGAACAAAGCTGTGAAAATGAGGGAGAAAGAGAGTCTGTCTGTAATAGAAAGATGTTAGATGATGGGGAATCGATGTGAGGGATGGCGTAAGGTCAACCAATCTTGTCTTTTTGCCACCCACTATATGGGGGCCCCATCCGAAAATTTAACAATAATATATTCTTCTCCACCCAAAATATTTGACAAGTAAGACAACTTTAGAGGTGTTGATCCAACCTCCTGTAAGACCGTTAAACAAGATCAATTTCTACTTTTGAGCGACACTGACTTGAAAATTGAGTCATAATTAAGAGAAATAACTGTGAGGTGATTTCTTTTCTCAAATATATTTTTTTTGGCAGACCGAAGCACCAAGTCTTGCGCGTACAATGACCCCATATATCTCAAAAGAGAGTTGATGAATTTTATATTAAATCAGTTGACTCTCAAGTAACTAGTGCGTTTCATAGAGTAAATTCACTCTTTTCACACCTCATGATTTATCTGCATGTTCTTTTCAAACACCATGTTGTTTTTTTTAAATATTAGGCCTCCTGTCTAAGTATAATATTTTTTGACTCTGAGGTGTGAATTTCAAATGAGATATTACCTTCAGACACAACATTTTATTCCTATTCATCAAGACACAATAATTAATTAAAGTCTCAAATTAACTCATTATGTGGACTGTTTTATATGAAAATGTTAGGCAAATTTCTGAATGCCCGAGCATAAATTATATGTTCTCAGGGCGGAATGAGTAGGTATGTTTAATACATGTTTGTTTTCATGAGTTTTGTTAGGGGAATTATAGATACTAATCAGATAAATAGGTATTCATGAGGTTTTCTGGTTAGAAAAATATTTGATTTAGAAGACGGACCAGTTGAAAAACATTTTGTGTTGAAAATTGTTCAATGATTAATGTTTCACACTCTCATACAGCTTGAGTTAAAGGTTTTTTTTTTCATTTTGTATTGTGGCTTTGTTGTTTTAATTCAGTGATAATTTATTAAAAAATCTAAAGAATTTTTCACGTATCAATAAATCAGTTAAGATTAAAGAAAACCGTTAATTTGAATGTTTGAATTCTTTTTCAAATGACTATAAAATAATACAAATATTGTTTTTCCTCAACGAACGACGAACGAAAAATTGCTCCCAATTCTGTAGAGGAGAGAGGGGCGTCCAGCAGGGGCTGTTTTAGACTATCAGTTGGGGCACTTTCAAACTAATTACCGACTAGCGGAAAATCTTATCTGCTGGGAAAACCTTTGGCTTCTCTCTCTCCCCCTATTTGTCCCAATTTGCTCACTGAGCATGAGTAAATGATTGATTTTCAATGGAATATTCTTGGAATGGATGTCTGAGTTCCGGGAAATCCTTGATATCATTTCATACAATCAATTTAATGTCGAAAATTGATATTTCAATGACTCTCCAAGGGGTGGTATACTTTCAAATTGACACTGATTTCCCCATGATTTTTCCCATGAAACATATTATTATTTATGCAATGCTAGGGGGTAAGGATTTATTGTATGTGTGTGTGTTTGTTTTTTAATCATCAAAAACTAATGCAATTATTCGCTCTACCTCAACTTTTGTGTCGTCTCGACGGTCATGAGCGGTTTTTGTTGAGAGAGAGGAGGAAAGGGGGAACAATTGGCATCGGGATGCAAGAGGAGCGTCCCGAAAAGTTGCCGGGACTGTGTGATTATGTACCTTCAGGTCTAGAGAGGGGTGGATGTGATGTATGAGAACGAGGGTTTCCCCGGGTACTGTGTTGGCTATATACTCTGGGATTTAAGGGGGGTGGGGGGTGAGTCAGACACATAGGAAGCATTTGCTCTTGTTGCTTTTGCCACTCGCCAGCAGCAGAGTCTCTCTCCCATTTTGCTTTTGATATTTTTTGGGTGGGTGGGAAGCGACACCAGACACCTCCATCACCCATCATCCCGACTCACGATGGGGTTGGGGGTGCACACCCACTACCGGAGAGGGCTACAGTGAAAAGCACTCGTGAATCCCGGAGACAGAAAGGTCACAAATGCGCGCAGATACAACGACAATTTTGTGGGGTTGGTTTCACGGGGATGCGATTTCCAAGCAAGGCGCCGCGGGTGGAATGTAAATATAGTTATGGCACATTGATGATGACAATGAATATGAAAAACTGGGAGGGAAATATGTCTTAATGTCGAGTGAGCGTGAGATTAAGCTAAGTGACCAGAAAATTTATTTAATTCTCCATTCAGTCAACGGTCTTATGGAATAAATGGAAGCATCATGAAATTCACGAGACGTCGCCGGGAAGTTTTTTTTTTTCTTCAAAAAATTTTAATTATGAGCTGAAGTGCGTCAATAACTGTCTTGCCAGGGGCCATGGAGAGTCTGCCTTGAGATGGCTTCATTAAATGATCAATTAGCACTTCGTTTTCAAGTTTGAAAAATTTAAAATTACTGTTATGGCTTTATGTTCGTTATTACTCCACATATTTGCTTCTACAGGTAAATTTGAGGGAAATATCGATTCGATATTGCTTGTCACGTGATTTGATTTAGAGATTGAAATATTTGTCAATTTTCGGTTTATTAGAATAAAATGTGAGTTCATCAGGCAGGATGTGGGTGGGGGGGGGTGTCGCTGAAAACCCTTTTTTTTATTGTATGTCAATATGTATTCAAGCGATCTGTAACATTCAATTACAATGAGCTTCCTTGATGAAGAGTGAACATGACAGAGGGGTTACGATTTTAAGGCAACCTCACAAAAAATAATACTTTACAAATATATAAAGAGATCT
>CAKKOB020000358.1:13339-29682 GCA_918844115.2 Phlebotomus perniciosus | reverse complement strand
TTTTTTGTGAAATTTGGTTTTTATTTAATTAATTTTTGTTTTCTAATTCGTTCCTTAATTCAATTACATAATTTATAATAATAATTTTATTTACTTTTGCTTTCTCCACGCCCGTTTTCTTTCCCTTTTATCTCCTCCTCCTTTTAATGTTACTTAATGATAATAATGAAAGTCTCTACTTGCATTTTGGTATGAAAAATGATGAGTTCCTCTTAATTCTTCCTCCTCCGCATTCTCTTCTATATGCAATAATATTTTTCTTTACGACATAGGTATTTTTTTAATGTTAATGTTTATCAATAGAATTTCTAATGTGTGTCTTTTTTTAAAATTCTTTCTGTCTATTTTGAATGATTATTTTTTGCTTTTACTATTTTTTTTTCATGAATAAAAATCAGTCAATATTTTTGTCTGGGGAATAAAAGTAAATATATTATAATATTTAGGAATAAAATGCATTTATGCAGTCCATAAAAATTATCATTTATATCTTTTAGTTTAATCACTGTTTAGTTTTAAGAAATTTTCTTTTTTCTCTCTCTTCAATAATAACGCTTCATTTTCTAGCTGAAAATTGTTTTACTGAATACGTATTGTGGATTTTTTTCTTCATTTCTTATCTATTTTCTTCTTCCTCCTCTTGTCATCTTTAAATGCAAATATTTCTAATGTGTTACGCATCATTGTCTCATTCTTCATGCAACAAGTGAATCAATGATAAAGAAGATGTGAGTGAAAAGTAAAAAGATCTTTTTTTCTCTTTCTTATATCTTCTTCCCAATATTTACAAATCTTTTTTTCTCTAAGGTTTGTTTTTTTTCTTTAAGATAAAAATTATAATATTCTGAGATGATTTCTTGCTTTGAGTATTTTTCACATTTTTTTTACTTTCTGAAAACCTCTTCTTCTTTGTTGTTTATGTGTTTTACAGGGAAAAACCGAATAGAGAAAATCAAGGACGTGTAATTGAAGTTAACAAGTGAAATCATTAAACTTTCACTAGACTTTCTACAATTTTTTTCTTCTTCTTCTTTTTTGTGTTTTTTATTGCATCTCAAGGAAATTTCTCAGTGGAACGAGATTTTTCACATTCATTAAACAATTTTTTTTGTACTCATTATTCATTTTTTTTTAGTCGAATCGCTTCTTTTTTTCTGAACGAGAATTCTTTTTCTCTGTTTATATTTTTTTCATCTTCTTCCACTTTCGTGTCACTAGAACATTTATTTTTATAGAAACTAAAAATAGAAAATAATAATTGGTTATTGTTTAATATCATTTCAGTCTTTCGTGATTTTCATTTTTTTTTTTTTCATTTTCAATTTTGGAATTATTACACAAATATGTCTCGTATGTGTTGATGTTTTTTTTATCGGTCAACACCTTGAAAGGAAATTCTTTTTTTTTTTTTGTACAAATTTTTATAAATTATGTGAAGCAAAAAAAGAAAGACACTGGTTGCCCCATAAATATCAGATGGGTGAGTTTTTAGTGGAATTCTTACAGATTCTTCCACTATTGCGTTGCTCAGACCTGTCTGAGATAGGGATGGGGGGTGTTTTGGATCTTTTCTGACCGGCCGGCCGTTTATCCGTTCGTCTATTCACCAAAAACTCGTTATAGCGAAAGAACCGTTGTAGATAGAGAATCTGCGGTTTGCGGCAAGTTATATAAGTGAAGGTAAATTGCAAGATGGCGCTATAGTCGACCTCCCCCCACCACTCCATCGGCCATTTTGAAAAGTCTTGAAATATTCTTTTTAGAATATCTCGGAAGATATTTGATCAATTTTCTTGCAATTTTAATATGTTGTAGTTGAGATCGAGATCTTTCCAAAAAAGTTTGACTTAAGCCTCTACATAAACCTGGAGTTTAGATAAACCGGTTTAAATCTTGTTTTGCTTACAACTTTCGTTCTGATTGACCGATTTCGATCATGTAATGTATTTTGACATTGAAAATTTTCATAAAATTTTGAAAAACTTTTGAAAACTGAAACTTGACTATTACTTACTTTTGCCCAAAACCTACTTTTAACTGTATTCGAGTTAGCATAATCTGTAAGAATTCCATGTTCGTAATCTAGGATTGCTACTCGTTTTTCTTTTTCTTTAATCTTCAATTTCTGTGATGTTTCACGGTGTTTTGAAAACAACAAAAAACAAAAAGGAACTTTTCATTTTAAATCAATTTGATTAATACTGATTATTATTCTGTGAATAGTCTTGTGATAAATATGGAGCATCCGCTAAATGGAAATTAATAAATATTTTTAAATCGCTTTGAAATAAACCTGCAATTTCCCTTTTTTATGTTGAATTTGATGCTTTTCTTTTCTCAACGCAACAGAAAAGTCTTTTTCCCCTTTTCTATTTCATCATCATTCAGCGTGTTATCATGTAAATATGATTAGTTAGATATTAAGTTTAATTACTTGTTTTATTTTTTCATTTTTTTAAAAGTGTTTAAAACTATTTTATAGTTCTATTTAGAGTTTTTTTCATTCTTCATCGTTTCTTGCAAGAGAAAATGTCGGAAAAACGTGGTAATTTTAATGGAGTTTTTTTCTTTTTCTACGTTTCTTTGAGATTCATGTTTTTATTATTTTTCTTTTTGGAAAAAATTATCCTGATGCCTCTTCGAATATTTTTTTCACTTTAGTTTTTTTTGCTTTTTCTTTTAATAATTCACTACGAGTTTAGGTTTGTTTTTTTTCATCATTTTCTTTTACTATACAATTGACTGCATTCTTATCAATAAATCTATTCAATAATAATAAATGTAATAATGTAAAGTCCTAAAATTTAAACCACTATATATACTTTTTTTTAACTTTTCATGGCTCTTATGTTTTTTTCTTAATGCCCTTTTCGACAGAGGAAAAAATTATGGATTTTTTTTCTTTTTCAAACTTTCCAAAAAGAGAAACTCAAAACGCTTGGAAGATTTCATTGAGGATTTTTAACTTGTTTTTTTTGTTTGAATATTTTCCCTTTTTTCGCTTCTGCTTTGAATAACTTGTTTTCTTTTTCACTCGGTAAAAATGTATTTTATTTTTAATGCTATAGAGTTTATCGCATTTTTTTTTCACTTATATTCTGTATAATGTTTTCTTTTTACTTCATTCATTTCTATATTTCTATGTTTGGAGCAAAAATGAAACACTTTTGAAAAATCAAAATCAATATTGTAAAATCTTTACACATCAAAACTTTCTACTCATCTAAGCAGTATCTTTTTTTTTAATATTTTGTAAGAAGCACTTGCATATTATAAATGACTTATTAATTATATAAATATATGGCTTTATATAATTTATATTCTAATATTCTTAGTAAGTTTTCATCATCTCCTTTAATCCTCATCCTTTTAATAATATAATATATTTTTTTTCTTCTGTCAATAAGTTAATTTTTTACTTTTTTTTGCTTGTGTCTCAATTATTAATCTCGTCATTATTTCAAGTTTTTTTTTCTTTTATAAATAGCGAAAATGCTTTACAATGGTTTTTCATCTCTTTACTTTTCCTCTTCCTGTCGAACTTGGTAACATTTTCTCCACTGCATTCGCTTGCCTTTCCGCTCTCTTTGACTGAACTTTGAACAATATATTTTTAAAAATATTAAATAAAATACCTCTAAATATAGTTTAAATATATTTTTCTTCATTTTCACTGGTTTATTATTAAAAATCTCTACACACTATGATTCTTTTTCTTCTTTCAATAACTTGTTTTTCTTTTTTTATCTTTTTAAATTTAGTGCATGAGTTGGTTTGTTATTCTCCTCTAAACTTTTTTTTACCTTTTCCTTTCATTTACTATTTACAAAAAAGAGCAAATATTGGTGAGAAAAGAACGCCTTTTTTACTGTTTTTCAGCTTCTTATTCTCACTCTTTTTTTTCAATAACATATTTCACCTATTTAGTTCTCCTAAGTTTTTTTTTCATCTTATTTCCTTTCTCTTTGCCTCTTGATTTACTGAAAAATATATTTTGAAAAATTACAATTTAAAAAACAATCAACAATTTGTTGAACTCTCAACGGCAATGATTTTGCTTTTTCGTACAAAATTCTTTTGACTTTTTCATTTCGTCTTTGTGCATTTTGTTTTCTTCTTCTTCTTAGTTTTGGAGAACTTGATGAGGGAAATACATAATTTATATGTTGCGCGTTTTCTTTTTTTGTTTTTACAAAAGGAACACAAAATACAGTGGCCGGTTGATGGGTGGACAAATTGGAGAGGAAATTTGTAATTGTTTTTGTCTTCCAGGAGAGAAAGAAAGTAACCTCCGGTTGTTGAACGAAATTCAACTAAAGAAGGTTTGTGTCTTGAATAAAGAATAGATTCTTCGGAGAAGGTGAAAGGTTTTGGTCATGGCTAAATGCTTTGAAGTTTCTTGGATAAATTCCGCAAAAAATTGAAAAATGGCTGCTTGCTCAAGTAAAGTTTTAGAACTTAAGAGTTGCATCTCCTTTTAAAAACTGTTATAATAAAAATAGTTTTTATATTTATAAAATTTCTAGATTATCTAGATGGCGTGTTGGCCTGTGTTGCTGGCAAATGTGTCTTGGCTAAACTTTATTTATCAATTTCATCAAGTTTACCGATGTTTTTTGTATTTTTTCTCAAAAAACTCTAGAAAACACTTTAATTTTTTTAAAAATAACTAGGCTCTTTGTTTTGGTCAATTTTCAAGGTTTAAATTGCTACTTTTAGCCAAGATGCAAACCTTAGAACCCCTGGAAGACCCGATATCTTTATTCAAGACTCAAACCCCCTTTTTGTAGGATTTCTTACAACTTCTTGTAGGCGAGAAAGTCGTCAAAATTGTCACATCATAAAAAGAAGATGCTCTATATAAATTCTCAATGGGTGGATGAATTGTTTCTGCACTTTGTAATTAAATTCACTATTTACACGCATTTTCTTTTCATTTTTTGCTATTTAATGCAATAATGGGTTAATTCAATATGATTTTCTCTTTTTTTTTGGGTTATATATATATTATATCGTTCTATTTGCATTTCTCCATTTCTCTTCCCTCAATAATTTTCAGTAGGTATATAGCTTAGAATTAATTTTCTTTTATTTAGCAGAAAGGAAACATGAGATAAAATCTCATGTTAACTCGTTTTTTTGTTCTAGCTTAAATTTTTGTGTACAATTTTTTCCCCTTTTTGCATGTTTTCTCCACTCCTTCTCTTAATACGTATATAATTTTCATCTTTATCCTTCCTCCTTAAATGTTAAAACTTCGCAAATATTTCGCGCACTCATTTTTTTACCTCTTCTCTTCACTAAATGGCTATATAAAAGAGCAAATTCTATTTAAAAGATTACTTTTTTTCATTAAATTTGTTTTCACTCTTCAACCGAAAACTGTTTCACTTTTTTATGCATCAATATTGGGTTGTCTTTATATTCAAACTCTTTTTTTTCTCCTAATTGTAACAATATTATGCGTGAATATTTCTTAGAATTATTTTATATCATTTTTTTTATTATTACTTGTGTTTCAAAAAGTTTCTTTTTCTTTTCCTCTTAGCCTTGTATAATAAAATTTCTAATAAAGTTATTTAATTTTTTCCCTTCTCGTGTGTTTTTTTAGTGAGTATTTTCATAACCTATTACTATGCTTGATTCTTTCTTTTTTTTTGCTCTTTCTACTCATCCATCTAAATTAAACTTAGTTGTGATGTTGCATCGGAAATAATTTTACAAAAAAAACATAAGAGATTCTTCGTGTATAAACATATGTTACAAATAATACAAAATTCGCAAAAATTAGTAAAAAAAAAAGAGATAATTTACAATATTTTTATACAGATCCTGTTAATATTGTTCTTCCATGAAGACACAAAAAATAGTATTTCCGTAATAGATTAATAAATGCACAATGAAAATCTTTGGTAAAAAAAATCCTATCCAACTGCCTTTCATTCCTTTTTTTCCTTTTTTGCTATGCCGGAGAAAATATCTCTAAAAATCTCATAATACTCACTACAATAAATATTCACGCTCTGCAAAATTCACTTTTCACACACACACACTGGCACGCGTGTGAAAAAAACTCTCTTCCTCCTTTCATTTTTTACCCATCCATTTCCTCTTCCTTTTTTCTCTTTCTTTCCTTTCTTGGAATATAATATTTTTTTGTTTGTTTATAATAAAATGTTCATTATTACATGTTAGAATTTTTTCTTCTCTCATTTTTCGTCATCCCAGTCTGATGCTTTAACAACAAGCAACTCACACTCTCTTGGATCACATGTATTAGCTTTGTTATTCCTGCGGCGTCGATTTTTCCCACCACAACCCCCACCACTGACACCTGCCGCCGCCCAGCCACCCGCCACGACCTCATCAATCGGGATGGTGGACGCGGATGATGATGATCTCACGTCACAGTCACCAATGATATCTTCCATTAGTAGATTATTGTGCGTCCAAATGGATGCTGATCTCTCCCTCTTTCGCCTCCTTCGCATCCACAAGTTATTCCATGTGACATTGAGGGCATTTCTCAACTGCTTCGATGACGTCCTCACCGGTGACAATGATGATGAATCGACGGCGTCACATATTAATCAATCGCGATAGATATAGCTACAGTTCTTCAAACTACCCTGAGGACTTGGGCTACTCGATGGTGGTGCCGGACTCGAGCTACTGTGCGACATGACTGGTGATGAGCCTGAACTTGAATTTTGTGGACTATCGGAACGATGTGGGGTTGCTATCGAGGGCAGAAAAAAGAAAGAAGAAAAAGGAAAAGAAAAAGATGAGAATTTATCCACAAAGAAAAGAAAGTTACACTTCATTCCCAGAGAATTGCAACATTCCCAAGAATTGTTTTGTAAAACTTTTCCAGACAATTTAATAATATTAAACCCACTTGAAACTATTATAAACTATCAAGAAGTAATGAAATTTTTTGGGTAATTTACAATTTGATGAACAACATCAATTAATTGCTAAGTTCTCAATTTCAAATTGTTTGAAAACTTTATTGTTATATTCAGTTTCAAAGTAACAAGTGAACTTTTAAGTACGCAGGGCTATTGAAAAGTTAATCACTTTTCAAACAGCAATTACATCTTTGGCATCGATAACATTTCAGAAACTTTTAGTCCAAACTTATAACTTCCCTTCATTCTTAAACATTATTACCATCACACCAATAGAAAGTGAACCAGCAACACTTCTACTTGTCTAAAATTTACGGTTTTTAGAGAAAACTTGCAAAGAAACTTCCAGTTATATAAAGAAAATAACTCGGTTTAAATCCGTTTATAGCTGCTTAACAAAAAAACAAAAAAATTTTGATTTTAGACAATAAAAAAATCTAATTTTTCGAATCGTCTAAAACCACTTTCTAAACCGATCGACATTCGGTTTTAATGGCGCTGTCAGACGTCAACAGTTCAGTCAAAAATTTCTTACGGTTGAAAGCTATTTAATGGCATTTTCCAAGGGAAAATCAACAAATTTCCACTTAAATCCTGTCTGTTCTGCATTATTAAAGAATCTGTAAAAGGAATTTTCCGGAAAAACTCAATATTAGTGCAGAAAATGCCGTTCAACAGAAGTTTAAGTATACTTAAAATAAGTGATTAATCGCCTGATTCGGTTGAACGGCATTTTCCGCACTAATATTGAGTTTTCCGGAAAATTCCTTTTACAGATTCTTTAATAATGCAGAACAGACAGGATTTAAGTGGAAATTTGATGATTTTCCACTAGAAAATGCCATTAAATAGCTTTCAATCGTAAGAAATTGTTGACTGAACTGTTGTCGTCTGACAGCGCCATAAGTGTGTGAAGTCATTTTGTTAGGGTAAGATGGGGTCATTTAGAGATAATAGAGATGATAGAAGAGATACATTTTCTGCATTTTTCTCTCATTTAACCCAAAAATTATGTTCAAGAAATCACGAGGAGACAAATTTATTTCCGGAAAGTTTGAGGATGATCAAATGAAAAGTAAAAATAATGTTCCTCATTTTCCTCAAAAGTATAACTTTTTGCTTAACAACTAAGCAAATCACCTGAAATTAAATTTTATCTGGGGATTTATAAAATTTATGTGAGTGCGAAAAGTCGTCTTTTTTCATGACAATCGGATATAAAAAATTCTAATTAGCATACATTTCATCCCCTGTGGACATTGTGCCATAACAAAATAATAATAATAACAATAATTCCTCCAGTATGACCTCATTTTTTCCGGAAAGCCGAGCTAAAGAAGTTAAGAAAAGACGTCGTCAATTTAAGCCTTTTTCAAGATTTGCATTTGGTGTCACAGTGATGTATAACATTCACTTGGATGGCGATCTTTTCAGAGGGGAGGTTAATATTCAATTTAGGTTGGTTTATTTAATGGAGAATTACTTTCTTCCCGCAGGGATTGCGTGTCATTTAAAATATTTTTTTCCACTATTCATTGAAGCTGAAAAATTTTTGCACTTGTATATTCATCCTCTTTTCTCATGCTACGGACTAAAAGGCTTATGAGACACCCCTTTCGTTATCAGATGAGTTAGTTGGATCCTTCCCCAAAAGAATGCGCGTTAAAAACTATATAAAAGTGTAAAATGTCTGAAGGAAAAAATTACCTGAATATGATCATAATTACTAATAATAAACGATGTTACAATAATAATTATTGTATTTCGTCTTGTTGCCCGTTGTAACATTTTTCTTTAAATACATTATATAGAAATAATTTTTCCGTCTTCTTCTGTTGCTACACTTGCTTCTTCTTTTACACATTTTTATATTTTTGGTGATTCTCTTGTTTATGACTTCTCGCGGAGTCAAATTAAACATTTCTTGTACTAAATTTTTGTCGGATGACTATAAAAAACAACATAATAATGATTCAAGCGGAGAAAAAAATATAATCATAAAAAAACATACATTGAAATAATTGAAAAGTATAAAGACTGTTGAAATATATCACTATTGGCATTATGCAGTGGCCTCAATTTTTTTTTCGGACTCAATTTCTTCTTTTCACAATAAAAGTGCTTAGATACGTTTGTCTGGTGTTGGGTTTTGTGTCTGGCGTCTCTCACACCTTTTGAAACATTCAACATATTATTTAATGTCCAATTACAATTATTCGTCTTGAAACATTATTTTTAATTAAAATTCTGCGCTTGGGAAGGGGAAGTGTTTGGTGGCAATTAAGAAGATATATTTAGAATTAATACCGCACAATCATTTAAAAGAATTACACTCAACTATTAATAAAACGGCTATTGAACTAAACCCCATGCGAAGGCCATACCACTCAAAAAAAATCATTTAATTTTTCTAACAAGAAAAAGTTTTGGGCGGTTATCGTCTTCACGGACCTTATAAAATATGTATAATTATGTGGTTAGCAAAACCGCAGCGCCATCTCTGGGAAAATAGCTCAGAGATCTATATCAATTTTTAAATTTAAGCAAATCTATGGATCTTAAACTAAAAATATTTTCAATTTACGTAAATTAAATCCGTAAACTCCCCCCTCGTGCCCAAGTTTGGAACTTTGTGTATGTGTGCGAATGACTGGGTTGGAAATGTTTGAAGTATAGAGAGGCCCCTACTCGAATCCCATCCGAGAGAGGGTTTGGGTGAAATTTTGCCAGCCAGTTCAACGACTCGCAAAATGCAATAAAAGCATTCAACGTGGCTCACAACGCAGAGAGTTTTGTGTGATATTGAAGAGGAGATGGTTAGAAGACGAGGGAAAAAAGCGCACATACAGCCAGCATCCCCCCAAGTTAGAGCGAGAGAGCAAATCGTCTGGCATCAACCCCAAGTATAGAACTGAAATTGTAATAAAAGCGTCGAAATCAAAAGCTAAAATTCATGTCTCCACCCGAAAACCCTAGGCAGAGATGAAAATTTTCCCTCATGAGTCTCTAATGCGAAAAGAGAGAGAGAGAGATCAAAACCCCTCGATGAGATGATACGTTTATTGTCTGGTGTTTCTCTTGAGACAACCTAGAGAGGGTTAGGAATCATCGTATTTGGTGTAATTCAACACGCAAAACAGGGTGATAATTCTATAAAGATGATGAGTAAGGGTTGCGAGTTGAGAAAACTTGGCAAATTTAATTAATTCAACTTTCCCTCCATGGAACACCCTTTGGGACGTTATCGAGGAAAAGGGATACCAAAGATGATGAAATGGGGCTTTAAAAGCTTTTTTTTAAAAGAAAAGAAGAAAAAGTTGTTCTTTTACTCATAATAAAAAAAAATTAAATTTAAAGTAATTTATCTTAAAATATGATTATTTCTGTAACTTATAAATTATTTTCCTTGTTCGTAAGCTTCACCCTTTTACCATACTTTTTATTTTCGTTTTTTTTTTAACTTGTCAATTCTCATTGACCACAGGGGGAAGGCGGGTTAATTAGTAATGCTGTCGAGGATCCCCAGTGTAATTCAATCGACTTGAAAAGCTCATAGAGTGATTTACAAGGCAATGGACAATTGTCCTTTTAAATCAATTACACATGCTCTAATCCCCACGTGTAAACATGCAAATTTCATTTAACTCCCCCATATTATAGCAAAAACTCCCCGTTGCTCAGACAAATTTCCACCCTCAGTGTGGTGGAAAATTATAAAAAATTTTCCACACCCTCAATTTCAGCTGAGGAAATTGTCGCCAGGGGCTTTTTCTTTCATCCACCCTTTGCGGAAACTGTCTCCTTTCGTCGGAAGTGTATTTTCGCACTTTTATATGAGTGAGATTAATTACCCACATCATCATAAAAAAATAAATCTGGCTGGAAGTCTCTTGTGAAAAAGTTACAGGGGAGAAGCTGTAGACTTGTTACTGTATCAGAGTTGATTTGGGATGATGAGGAATAAGATTTGACATGAATCTGTTGGTTCCATTGGAATTCCGGGGAAAGATCCTGGGAAAGTCCACTGGAATTCCATTGGAGCAATCCATACTTTACGTATGGAACAACAAAATGAAATTTCATCAAAAGTTCTATGGAATTTATTATGGAGAAACATTGGATAATCCAGTGGAACTTCCTTGGAGTTCCTCGGACATTTCATATGCGCCTTTCCTAAAAATCCACTGAAGTGTCCAAGAAGTGTTTTTATTTGAGATTATCTTTATCTCACCCCTAATCTACAATCTATTTCCACTCAACTCTGCCTATATTTGTCTCTTGAATGAATTTACCACTCTTGTCTGACTTTTATTGTCTGGCACAAGTGAAAATTCACTCCTTGAGATTTAAAAGTGGATTTTGGAGGGTGATTTTGCAATATGAGCAGAGAATCATAAAAAGCCAAAGGGGGATTAGTATTATAACAACAGAATCAAAGAAATTGTCCTCTCCCCGCTCAATCTGTCCTGCCAGACTTGTTTTTGTCCAGAATGATTTCAAGATTCTAGTCTACAAATTTTATCGTCTCATCTACCTTTCTGGACAAATTATTCATCTGATGATCATCTTGTTTTGAGCTTAGCTAGTGCATCCATAAAATCACGAAATGGCTGATGAGTTGGCAGATTTTTTGATTGTTTTTATTGTTGTTCTTGTTGGGAAATTCCTACTGATCTTTCTCTATATTTTCACAAGGTTTTTTTGCGCGCCTCAATCCGCCCCGCAGACTCACCCCCAGTCACCCCCTCTTGTGGCTGGTGGCCTGTGTCGGACAATTGAGAATATGATAGGGTGGTTTGCTTTAGTGCTCTTTTTTTGTCGAACAATGTCTGTTTATTTGTGTTTAGTGTCTGTTTCACTAACCTACGCCAACGATGCGCAGCGTTGGTGTAGCGCCCAGATGCGTCGCGACGCTCTCTTCCCGGAATCGGTGGCTGATGGCCTTCTCGCTCCAACTGGGTGCAAAAGAGATGGATGTAAAAGCTCATGTGCTCCAACACAAATGGTTCAATATTACGAGGAGAGGCATTATACATATACGTATATGCCTCTATGTTTCGAATCATAATACATGCGCACAAATTATTCAGCCAACCGACATTGGGTTGAAAAGACACAAGGGTTGGTGACTTTGTCGGCGATGGCCGGGATGGCGGGTGTGAGGATTGAATTTTGAAGTGGATGGCGCGGTGTGGCGCCCTGGGAGTGCTTGTCTGCCGCATACAGGCAACGCTCTCTGCCATGGAAAGTTCATATATATACCTACCTCTATATACCCCCCATTCAATCCCGAGCAAGAAGGGATGATGAGAAGCTCACCAGATATTGAATTACAACGTATTCAACTACACTCTCACGTATTTACCTTTTGTCTCTCAAACATTTGTGTGGATTAAAAAACCATTTCAATTTGTTTTCACCCCCCCCCACAAGGC
This sequence comes from Phlebotomus perniciosus, assembly GCA_918844115.2. NCBI lineage: Eukaryota > Metazoa > Arthropoda > Insecta > Diptera > Psychodidae > Phlebotomus > Phlebotomus perniciosus. The sequence continues at coordinate 17,336 of CAKKOB020000358.1, read as the reverse complement.
AGCACATTCTCCAACTCTCAATGGCAATTTCAACCCACCAATTGTGTCCACATGCAAACAATTTACGAGAAAATCACAAACATGGCAAAAAGGGTGGAAAAAATTGATTGTGGGGGTGTACTTGTGGCTCAAGAGATTCTTCAGCAAATGATGAAAATTTCATTTGATCGCGCAAAACCCTCGAGAGTGAATTTCATGCAAGGGAGAGATTACGGCTTCTTCGCTACAAGAAGAATAATATTTTTCTTCATGAGGATTATTGATTGATTTTTCTTTCTTGACTTTTCCTTCGATGTTTTTTTCCAAGAAATTCGAAAGTTTCAAGATAAGATTACATAGCGTAGTCTTCTAATCTACATTAGGAATACAAATCTTTAATTTGATTAATTTGGCAATCATCCTATTATGATTCGGTTTGCGGTAGACGATCAGAAAATTTTTCAAATATTAGAGAGTTGTTTTAAAAGCAAATTGTGAAATGGAGCACATTATACATTTTTATGAAAAAGAAACAGTTCAAAACCGTATCGAATATTTTATTCTCCTCAGTCAGCCAAAGATGTGAAACATCATAGAGAGAAATTGTGCAATTTCGTGAGAATGGCACAAATATAACCGGAAATCAGAACGTAATTTCCACTTGAATTAATTGATTATTTAATTGGCAAACAATTATTATTAAACCTTGTGTCTTAAGAGGTCCGTTTAATTTGTCATGAAATGACAAATTTATTGAAATGTTCGTATAATACCTAAACACTCATGCTTTATTACTTAAATAATTCGCCACTTAAGAATATTTATGCTATGAAAAGTTATCGCTAAGCTCTAACGTAATCCCAATTTATCTGTAATATTTCACCTCTGTATTAGCAATAATCATAGTTTATTTTTGGAAGCATTACATTTAGAAAATCATATTTTTTCTTTTTATCACGCGTATAGAAGAGAATAGCAGTCTCAGCTGGTCATTTGGATCACACTGAGAGAGATTTTAAACTCTAGCTTCGCTATAGAAATCACAGATGTTGAAATTGTCTTCAAAAATTTATTGTTTTTACAAAAATTTAATAAAATTATCAATTTCTTAGCAAAGATTGATCAAAGAAAAATTTCATCAACTTTTCACTATTAGCCGGACTAGCTAATTATCTAACTAAACTCTTAATCAAGTGATTTTTGATAAAACTTTAGTAATGCTGATAGTTTTACCAGAAAATTATTTAATACTTGATCAAGATTGGTTGTAATTAACAATAGATGCATTTGATACATTGAAAAATTGAATATGTTAACAAAAAACTTCATTTTTTAATTTCTTATTCAGATTTCTCACTTTTGTTAACTTTCCAATGAATCAACTGCATCAAATTGTTGACTCCATTATGGATTTGGATTACAATCAACAGTTGACGTAAAAATTAATAAACTCGGACCAATTCCTTGATTAAAACCAAAATTGATCAACTTTTAACAACTTTTTACCAACAATTTCTCTTTATAAGCTAATATAAAAATCTCTGTGTTGATCAAAAGACTAGGTTTAACGCGTTATATAGTTTCCGGATTGTGAGTATGTCTCAATGACCCAAAGCCGTGAAGGCGGATTGAAATGATCGTGGGAAAAGCAATAGCTACCGTTTCATCTTGACGAGTGATCATGTTGGGTGGAGAAAGTGGGCGGAAGAAATGAGAGAGAGAGGGGACTGTGTGCTGATCTGTTGGGATTGTGCAATAGTACGTGTGAAAGACGTCTGGTCTCCACCCAAAGACAAGTTGCTTCTGATACATTTTCTTGGGTGAAAATTGCAAGCAGCCGGATGCGTATACACGCGCCAGAAGCACGGCGATGTCTCTCTCGCGCGAGAAGCCAGAAAAATGTGTGCTATTTCGTGGATTGCGAGCGCCATTGATCCGAAAATAGCCCAACTGGTCACGCAGTACGCTCAATTTAGACATTGAGCGCGCTATTCTCGTCCCAACAAGGACACCTGAAGTTGTTGTCTTCTTGTTCACCTCATTTTCTCTTCTTTTGCTCTATTTTTTTCGTACATTTTTCTTCCTTTGCACGATGACAACTCTCTCTCTTTTTTCTGGGTATCCCCAGCAATATTTGTCAGGCGGTCTCGAATAGTTGCTGTCGCGAGTTTTTTTTTATTATGTACCTATATACATCGTCACTGGGGTATCTTCTGTTTCGCCAGTGCTCTGCTTTTGCACCACCACCTTGCACAGAGTTGCAATTTATGAGTTGTATGACTGACTGACTGAGAGACGTACAAAAAAATTGTCGTCAACATGATTTATTGCACAAAATGATGTCTTTACTTGTCTCATTGCACATTCCAGGTTACCTGCTGACGAGAATTGAGGGCAAAATTGGATCACCGGAGAAGCCACTATCGGACTTGGGACTTATTTCCTACAGATCATACTGGAAGGATGTTCTTTTGGATTATTTATGTTCACGCAGTGGCACTCAGTTGAGCATCAAAGACGTTTCACAGGTAAAAATTGAAATATGATCTCATTAAGATTCTCTCGTATTTGCCCAACATATACGGTTACACTACAGTGGAAATCATATTATAACATCATTTGGACTATCGATATTTTTGCTCTCTGTTTATTTTTTTCTATTACACTTTTCCCGCACCCAGAGAAATGATATTGAGGGAGGTATAAGAGAAGTACACAAACCTTTATGAGAGCAAGTCAGAAAGTTAGTCACGCAAAGCCACTATAAAAGTTTTACTGGGCAGGGGCCTAACATCAACCGACAATCTCACTTGAGATCACAATTATGCAGAGACCTTATCACCAAACTATTCGATTATTCCTTCGTATCTCATTATCATGCAACGTATATTTCATCAATCTCTGTCAATTTTTACCCAAATTAGTGGAAGTTTTTCCCAGCGTGGAAAATATGAGAGGAAATGTCATATTTTTATATCAATCACAAGGCATAAAGTTTTCTCTGTTTTTCATATTAAATAACAGACAAACAAATAATCAAAAACCTTTTTTAAGAGAAAACAGTCAAATTTACGTTTAAAAAAAGTTGCGGTAACTTTTTAGCAAAATGTGTAATTTGGTAATCAAGAAAATCAATTTTGATAAGTTAAAAATTAAATATGGTCAGTTTAACCCTTTGTGGACCATGGCATAGCTGGCCATTGCCGGGTTGATCAGTGCTATTATTTCTTGTATTGGGATCAAAATAAGACCTTGTAAATTTACGGAATTTTAACTGCTCAGAACATTGCAAAAAATAGGCCTGAAAATGGCCAAAATCCCACTTTCCGGAAAATTTATGAATTTATTAATTTTTCTCTTTAGGAAAATTATTACCAGAACTAAGCCTGTTTTAAGATTCCAAAGTGATTTTGAGCGAAATCAAACGAGAAAGGCTCAGAAGATGCAAATATATTTTTTTTTATGAAAATTTTAAAAATTCTCGATTTTTGCACTTAAATATAATTTTCCAGGGAAAGCCGGAGATACAATCTATATTTTTCCTTAAATGGTACTTCCTTATAGTATTCATTTGTGAGCATAAGAGAAAAATTGGAAAATGGGAAATATTAGAAAAAATTAATTTCTTTATGGGTTATATATGACCCATTGGTCCTCAAAGGGTTAAGCATTTATACCATCTTAACATTCTAAGAATTTATACAACTTAACATTAAGTCCATTACTAATCATTTTGTTCTTACTGATCAGTTTTGAGAAACTACTGGTCAATTAAATGAGCCGATAAAATCTTACTGGATGAAATAGCCCTTTAGGCAATTTTGATGTCATTGATACATCAGTTTGACAATAATCAGGGAACCCTCTTATACTCTGCTAGACGGTGTTGTTAGGCTGAAGTATACCTTTAACCTTTAAATTTTGCTCAATAGATAATGATTAAGAAACGAAAATTCAACTATTTTGTTTTAAATTTTTTATTAGTTTATTCTTTTCTTAAGGTTATCAAACTTTGGTC
>CAKKOB020000358.1:0-13314 GCA_918844115.2 Phlebotomus perniciosus | reverse complement strand
AGACGTGTGCTCTTCCGATCTCCGATAAAATCTTACTGGATGAAATAGCCCTTTAGGCAATTTTGATGTCATTGATACCTACATCAATTTGACAATAATCAGGGAACCCTCTTATACTCTGCTAGACGGTGTTGTTAGGCTGAAGTATACCTTTAAGCGGTAAATGTTGTATATAACTCTTCAAAATAACGTTAAAAATCTTTAAATTTTGCTCAATAGATAATGATTAAGAAACGAAAATTCAACTATTTTGTTTTAAATTTTTTATTAGTTTATTCTTTTCTTAAGGTTATCAAACTTTGGTCAGATAAAATAATTTATGAAATGATTGTATTTTTCTACTGACCAATTTTGAGAAACTTATAAATTTATCAAAAGGATTTAATATTTTGATATCCTTGATACTTCCATCTGGCAATAATCAAGACATTCATCTTGTATTTTGCTGGAATGTGTTGTTAAGCTGAAGTAATACCTTTAAATGATGAATCTTGTATTGCGCGTGACAAACCCCTAGAAAGCCTATAACAACTATATATTTTTTTCTAGACTAACTGAAAACAATAAAAGAAAATAATTCAAGCTCGTTCCTCATATATCGTTGCAATTTCAATCGCAGACGATTATGCAACACAGTAATAACATCTAATGAAAGCCTCTTGAGGTATTTGAAAATGATCTATAGGAAAGGTTTGCTCACTGGTGTGTTTTTATTATAAACTGAAAGCAGCAAAACCACACACAAGGCCTTCTAATCGAGTCCAAGATTTTTCAATTCGGGTCACACTTGAGGCCAACGCTTGAAAACTTCTTTAAAAGTCTCCGTCCTTGTAGGTACTCGGAGAAATTCTCACTTGATGTGAGACACGTAATATCTCAGATAAATTTAATGCATGTATAAAGTGCCATTTTTCAGCTACAAACTAATAGATTGTCAATTGAATGGACATCGGATGGGTATACATAGTATGGAGTATGATGGTGTATTATATATAAGGAATGAGAATTATCCAAATGAGCTGCTGTTGGCAGAAGCGTCAACGGAAAGTGCAGTGAAATTTGAATAATAATACCAAGATGGCTACAATGTTGCATCAAATGCCTCTTGTTCATGCAATTTTATCTCCAAGAGCGATAAATATAAGTGTATGATGGGTTTTGAGAAAGTTGCTGGAAAGTGGACGATATGATAGAATCCTCCGCCAAGAGTTTTTCTCGCCCCACTGATAGTTAAGAAATTGAATAATTCATTATATAAATTGCATGAGAGATAGTTCTTTTTTTGCACTCTTATTGCGACTGTTAAAAGAGGGGTGGCCATAAGAAAAATCAGACTAAACACCTTGTAACAATCATTAGGGACGTCACTGATTGATGATCATGATATGACACCAAATTGTGCTTGAAGAGCTCCTCTCTCTCTCATTCTGAACATGGGGAGTGAAGGTTTCTTGTGTTCCATGTTTTTTCTACACTCGGGGTCTGGGGTTCACCCTCTCCCCATCCAGAAGAATGCTTGAGCAAGAAAAAAAAAGACTGGTGCGTAATGAATTTAAACAGCCGACATCCAATTACAATTTATCTGGTGATTGAATGAAAATCTCCTGTGGGTATAAGTATCTCTTCACCTTTTGCCCCCACCGACTCACCTTTTGGAGAAAAAGAGTGTGCAATGTAATTGCTCTGTGCGGACCCCTTACACTTGATCATATCCGCGATGGGTTATGATCGATAAAAGCGCGACGATGCATGGTTTATACAAATAATAATTATGCAAATTCACCTCATATGGTGAGGTGCAATACAGTGAGAAGCACTCATATTTTACATTATGTTATTTTAATTTTAATGAATTACACTTTTTATCTGTTGGCTGAATTGCAGCGCATTCCTTTTTCTGCTTGAGAAGCAGTGGCGTACTGAGGCGTCGGACAGGTGTGTGAGGGAGTCTTTGGCGCGCCCCTATACGTTGTACCATCCCCAATTGCCTAAAATAGGTGCCATTTTTCTTTAAATCAAACTTTTTAATAAACCCAGTGTTAGATGAGCGCCATTTTTCTAACAAACGAATTATTTTTTAAACAAACGATATTTTAAATTAAAACAGCGTCCGTTTACGTTTATAAATGGCGCCTTTCCAATTTTCTTTCCAGTCTTTTTCAAAGTAAACTGTTATTTTCCCTATTCAGGCGCCTTTTAGTGGGGCGCTTGTAAACAGTTACAATTACGAATTCTGTTACAATTCTTAGTTACAAAAGGTTAAAATTTACTAAACACCGGTATTCCATCCGTTCGAAATAAGTAAAAGTTAAATTCGAATAAATCAGTAAGAAAAGCATAAAAAAAAGTTTTGGTGCCCACAAAAGCCCCGTTTTTCTGGTTTCTGGGACCGTCTAACTGCTCCGAAGATCAAGTTTAAAAATGGTCCATTTCAGTTGTTTAGCGGGATTCCCTAATCCCAGCTTATTGTAATGGGTCAACAAAATGGAGGTCACCGCCGGGGTCCCGGAGTTGGGGCGTTCCACGAATTAGGGTCCCCACACTCCAAAAAATGATAGGCGCTCAAAAAAGTTTCCGTCCGTCGTATGACGGCTTATAGCGAGAGAACGGTGAGAGATATCGACTTCCGGTTTTTAGCAAAGGTCATATATCGACCAGATGCAAGAAGATGACGATGTCAAATAGCACCCCACTCCCACATCCGACATTTTGAAGCACCCCAAAATCTTGTTTCTTGAATAACTCGGCTCCTATGGCATGGATCGGTCTCAAATTTTAACACGTTATAGATGGGGTTGAGACCTTTCCAAAACGGGGTCACAATAGATCCTAACTGAATTAAGACCCTAAATATTTGGGTTCAAAATTTGAATTTTAAATCGGCAATATCTCCGGTTCTATGGGTCGGATTTCGTATTATGACCTATTTTTAGAAACGTCTCGCGGAAAACTACATCGGAATTTTATCCGACCACCGCTAGTGGCACTAAAGTTAAAATGAAGATTTTCGAAATTTCGTCGTAGTTAACCATTAGTTCATGACATAAGCACCAGTGACATCTATATTCTGAAAAGCAAATTGCATTACCTACCGAAGTGGCCCACCGGAATCCCAGCTACTCCAAGTGTAAACTTGGCATGTCCTTTTATTTTTAATATTAATTTTTGGCGCTCACAAAAGCGCCAGTTTTCTGGTTTGGCGCCCTTCCCTGCACGGACCACATAGGCCGCCCTATCCTTAGTACGCTACTGTTGCGGTACACCTCAACTTCCAAGCATGCTGAAGAAGTGAGGGGAGCACCGAGTGATCGATAGGGAAAAATCACACCAATTAAGAATGGTGTGTGTCTGTGGAAATACTCACGGAAAGGGAAGAGAGACGCGATAAGGGTTATCGAATTCAATGGAAATTTGCGGCAATTTTAATTGGTCGCTAACATTCAATCCATGCATATTTATCACGTGATTGCCAATGATTGCCAGGGCTCCCCATAATGATGAATATCTCATTATTATTAGCCCATCATGAGAACTCTCCCTTTTTTGTGGTATTTTTTCTTGGGCTAACCAGCCATAATGATGATGTTTAGGTCAACTGACATGTGAAATTCCTTTTTCATTCTCTATAACCAGACTGAGACGCGCAGGCGGCTCAGTGATCTATAACAATTAACCAATGCAATGGATCCCATTTTTGTCGTTACAGGAAATGGCTATCAATTCATATGACATCGTGAGTACACTCCAGGCTCTCGGTATGATGAAGTACTGGAAGGGCAAGCATATTATACTCAAAAAGCAGGTGCGTAATTGTCGCATTTTTACTGCGTGTTTTTATTCTTTCTGCCTCTGCGAGCCTTCTAGTTGCTTGGTTATATTTCTGTATTTGCTTACCTCTGTGTAGACTTCTTTTTTGCTTAGTATGAGTTCTTTTTTGTGCCCTGAGAGTATTCCTTAAGAATAATTCTTGAGGGGTTTATCACATTTAAGGAATAACTCATAAAAGCCCGAATACAGTTTGATGGTAAATAGAAGGAAATTTTATGGGTAAATTCAATTTTTATCGGGATAATACCAAATTTAAATGTAAAACTTTTAGTTCAACTTCTCATTAATTTAACAGTTTAAATTTAAAATTAAATATTCATTGTCTTGTAAGCTTCAAAAGCTCTGAAGCTTAAAAAAAAGTCTCCCTAAATATTCATCTCGTGAGATAATGACTCTTTAGCATAAATTATCTAAGGAATCCTGAAACGCTGTACACATAATAAACCCCTTCAGATACACCCATTATTAAATTAAAACATATGGAATGTATCTTATTCAATTGTACATATCATTTCGATAGTTTTTTCGATGCATACTTCACACCCTTGATCTCTCACACCTCCTTGTCCATCGCGACTTGTAATTGGCATGAAATTCTCCGCTAGAGAATTAAACACACAAACACACCCGAATGAATGAAAAAAAAACTGCCCCAGTTGAAACACAGAAAAATACATAACATGAATTCATTAAATATTTTTAACTTGAATTTTTGCAACTTTGTATTATACATTGAGGTAGATTTCACGCCATTGCTCAAAATTCTTTTCTTTTAAATCACATTAAGAATATTTTCAAGTGTGGAATAATTCAACACTTACCATTCTTTGATCTTTTTTTTCACTGTCGATGCTTTTTTCATGCAAAAGTGATAGCCGGGAATTAAGATTACCACATTTTGTGGCTTTTACGGAGTAATAAGATGGGAGAGATGTTCCCATGGAATACTCTCCTGTCGAAAAGTGACTTTCGGCAGCTCTTGCGATAAACGCTCTTTTTTTCTGAGGAAGGAAACTTTAAATCCTCTGTGGCTGGACGAGATATGCAAAAGACTTTTTCGGTGAATTTTTCTGTAATCTAATGAGATGCTAAAGTCTGAAATCTCTTAAAGAATTTCCATGAGGGTCTCTTTAAGGGACTCTGCGAGAAGATGTATCAATTAATATCAATTGTTATGTCCTTCTCTGCGGAGAGAGGCGGTGATGCAAGAAAATAATTCAATATGGGCATATTTAATTAAGTATATGAGGAGTTTAATTGGTCAAGAGGCAATAAAACCACAGTGTCTCAACTCTTTATCTCCTCCCCTCTTATTCCTTTTGGCTCCAAACATTTTGGCTGAATGGGGCAAAAGTATGAACTCTTCGCGAAGAAGAAGTGTCTGACGGTGTTGGTTTTGTGGATTATCATGATTTATGTTTGTGGAGCACGCTTTCAAGCATTTACAGCATTAATTAATACTAATAGGTGTTGCTTTATTTAATTGGTTTTCAAATGTATGTATTTCCAATGTATATTTCACCTTCTTTCTTTCACCTTCCCTACCATACACTTCTGAAAGAGCGCCAAGAGTCATCCGAAATGCATCTCAAATGTGGGCATTTTCAGGATATAGGTTTACCCCCTCTGCCCCGTGAAGATATGACGCCTTCAGGCGTCCAATCAAATTGCAAAGCTAATGGGCAATTGTCGAAAAAAATTGCTCAACTTCTTAAAATCGGACACTTTAATCTTGATTTCCTGCTTTTCGCCTATAGGGTAGAAATTAGCTGGAGAAGCCAAAACCAAACTACATTTCAAAGTTTAAAAAAATTCTGTTTATACTGAACTCATTTGCTCTCTTTAAACATTTTTTTTAGTCAGAATTATTACTCTATTCTTTTTCAATTGAGCCTTTTCGCATGAGAGAGTGAGAGAGAGTAAGCAAAGGGTTTTATTATTTGTTTTTCTTGGATCGTTTTCACATGCACATTTTTCACTCCTTAAATTAGCGATTCTCCTTAAATTAGTGGCGTATCTGAGGTAGCATTATTCTCCGTCAGTCTCTATACAAATAAGCGATGCATATCTGGCCAAATTGGTTAATTTATGAATTTTGCAGGAAAATAACTTCTTTAATTTCTGCATTGAAAAATGAAAAAAGTACAAAAAAGCGTCTTTTAGACAGTTCATTATTAAGGTCTTCCTTTCCATTCTTGTTCCCAGAATATACCTTCTTATACTTCTTGCAATCTCAATTTATTTTTTTTACTGTTGCCTTTGAACAACACACTAATATGGTGTCAAATACCAAGATGTAAAAACTTACTGAAAAAGTAAAAAAAAATGAACAGGAATTGAGAGTGAAACAAATAATAGCTCAATTTAAATTGCTTTATTAAAGGCTTTTGTCGCGACAATTTGTCTTTTATTGCCTCAAGAAATTCTCCGGTGTCTTTCTTGCCAATCCACCCAATTTTGGGGTGTTTTTGCGAAGGAGTCTCTCCTTCTTACACCTTCATTCTTTGTTTTTAGTCTGTGACAGTCTTTGAGAGAGGCACAGTTTCTCACATCATCAATTTAAGGGCTTAATCACATGTGACACCTCAAACGGGTGCCAAACACTTGACTCCCGTTTCTTTTTTGCGCAACAAATGGGATTTTATCACCTGTACTTCTTGTCATGAAGGCCTCTTTATTCCCTTGTCCGCTTTTTTACGTCACAGGGAGGCGCACGCATAGTCAGCTCATGAAAATTTAAATTAAGGTTCATCTAAAACAAATAAAAGTCAAGAAAAAACAATAAATTGAAATAGTAAATTTTATTGTTTTTTTTTTGAGAATTTTGAAGGTGTAATATTATTAATAAGGGCTGTTAAGCATTTGTTTAAAATTAGAATTTAATTTTTTTTGAAAAGTTTGAAAAAGCACAAAAGTTTTGGGATAAATAAAAGAAATTTAAGATTCTGCTTTCGGTTTTTTAGAGCTTTTGAGCTAACTCTGAATAATGTTCATATGATCAAGTTTTTCAGAATTTGAATATTTTGTGCAGCTTAAAAATCGCATTGTGAGCTTTAGCAATTATTCATTAAGAACTAATAAATAAAGCTTAAAGGTTAGAAAAACCTACCGTATCTTATAACTTACTGACTTTTTAAAAGTTAACATATAACTCTTAAAAACTCTGGAAACATGTTTTTTGAAACAAAAATATTAAACTTCATAATAAATATATCTCGAAGCTTTCGCATATAGATCTTCGTATAAAGCTTCTTGAAGATCCTTACAGAATTTTGTGATTTTTAAAGATAATTTTGGAACGTTTTTTTGCTGATGATCTCCCCTATTCTTTGTTTTTAGAAATCACTTTTAATTTCTATCAAAATAATTTCTTGAGTCGAAAAAATGTTTTTAACGCAAGACACAATATTGTTTTTTCTTCTAAGGATAATGTTGTTTAATTAATATTTTATTTTTTGTTTCAACTCACATGGTTGGCTTTAGTAAATCTCTGTATTTAATGATAGCGAAATTCATTTTGCTAATATTTGTTCTTTTTACCATATTTGCGTCTGGTATTTAGTAAATTGTTTAACCTCTGAGCTTTCATACAAATATTTGAGCATTGGCTAACTAAAAAGTAGAAGTTCAACTATTTTGATCCACAATATATGCAACGTAAACACTTCCGGTTAACCAAATCCATATCTGTATAAATTGTGAGATGTCTTTGGCCCTCTAAACAACAATGTATTAATGGTGCATCAAAGTTCCCATCACTGAAAAGTTTCTTGCACTTTGCCAAGCCTACCGTTGAGGAAGTTGGTGTGTGGCGTGTTGGTTAGTGATAGAAGTGGACTCATTATGGGGACAAACACGTGCCATCCAGCGTCAGTTGAAGACTTTAAAATCAACGGTCCACAATAGACAATGTTGGAAGAAGATGCGGGAATTGAACAATTGTGTCTAATGATTCGCTTTTTGTTATTAATTTGCACATTACCTATAACTCTTTCTGCTTCCTCGCAAATTGCATGCTTTGTGACATTCTTGGTGTTTTGAGATTTTTCTTGATATTTTTGTTTGAAAATGAGTGTCTAAAAATTAATTGAAAAAAAAGAGAAGAAAAAGAAGAGGAGGAACAAAAGTGTGTGGCCGGTCATCAATATCAATTGAATTTGATTTCGTCAGGATGTCCTGGATGATTACGCGGAAAGAGTGAAGCGACGCGGAAATGTATTAAAAATCGATCCGGAGTGTCTTCGTTGGACACCATTTGTGTCACCAACACTCACCGGACCGACATCCTAGCGTTCGGCCACAACTGCAAATTCAGCCGCAAATGCATCCACCCACTCGGCTACATCGGTAATTGCATCGTCCACAGCTAATTCTTTCTCACTCTACTACTACTACTCCACCAATGGAGGTCGTCTGCCACCCACTGAGAACTGTAAATCTTCCACCAAGTAGGAGAGAAGCAATCAGCTTCATGGGAGAATTGGCCATCATACCGGCCGCCGAGCTCACACAAACATAAATTAGAGACGATACTGTGTGAGGTGTAAGATGAATTTAAAAATTATTGATCAGGCGAAGATGTTTCGTCGTTTTCCAAAATATTTCTCTCATTTTTAGAGATGATTTTCTATGTTTCCTTTTATCTTAAGGACAAAAATATTTCAGCAAAACAAAAAAAATACAATTGTATCGTGTAAGTAAAAAATATATTCATGAGGGTCTCTTGGAAATTTGAAAAATTAAAAAATAACAAGTTCTTTCAAAATTTTCGAAATTTTGAAAGTAGAATATGTAGGTCTAAAGTAGTAATTTTATTGGAAATTTCCTTGAAATTTCTTTTCTAAAAATCTTTCTAGTTCGATAAGGTATTGCAATTTAGAGAAAATAAATGTAAGAATAAGAAAATTGTTAAATTAGAGTGCCAACTAATCAATTCAGTAGAAAGAAAGTTATCTCAAAAATTTTAGCTAAACAACATTTATCCATTCAAAATTTATTATTCATTCTGCAAGAGACCCATTCATTATTTATTATATTTTTTTTATTTCTTTTAATTAGGCATATTTTATTAAATTGTATAATTTTTATATGTCACTCTTGATATTATAAAAGTATTTGTGCATTGATAAATCAAAGTTAATTTGAAAAATCATAAAGATAATGGGACTTTTATTATTTCTTCTAACACAGCAAAGTGGAACAACTCACTCGGCAAATTGGGAATTTATGAAGAGTTGTTCCATCTCCTCGGACAAATCGAATTACGTTTTTAATTCAATACTTTTTCACATTTAATTTCACATGAATTGAGAATGTGTCGCATTTGCCGCACAATATTTTTCACACAATGTTTTAATAATTCCCTCTTGCGAGTCCCCAAGTTACTCTCGACACCCTTTCCATCCGATTGAAGCTCCGCCGAGGGCGCCTTTTTTCCCGCCTGGCCATCCACCCCGCTCATATATCACTGGCGCATTTAGAGGAGCGGGGGAGGGTGAGCGCCCTACCCGGAAGACTCGGCGGTGGGGCGCCCACTATCGGGGACTCGTTGTGTTGATGGTGCAAAATGAACGTAAAACTCTCATAGGATTTCATCTCTGGTTACCAGGCAACCATTACAGACGACACGCGATTTCCTTTCTGTCTGTGCAACACCGAACGAAAAGATTTGCAGGAGTGCGCGCCGTCAGAGAGAAGGAAGTTTCATGGGGAAAACCCTATTCCGCCTGGCGCGTCTCAAGATTGCCAATGGGAAGCTCCACACCCAACTCCCTGTCGACACGCTTAGTCTGGGATCTGGGCTCAACTTGGAGTGATGTCCTCTCGTCAATAATGAGATTTCCTGGCTTTTCTTTCCCATACCGTCGCGTTAAAGCAGAGAATGCACAGAATTGATAGACAAAGAGATATAGAGAAGAATAAGAGATAGGCCTTTGAGGAAGATAAGAAAAATGGTAGAAAAATTTAAATTTCAGTTTGGGAAACATATAATTTTACCCTTAATTTATTAAAAATTTAATTTTATTGACCCAAAAGATAGTAATACTATACAATTCATGTTGCGCCATTTGTCCGTCTATTATTGGCATAAAGGCCTAACGGTTGCAGATAGAAACGTTTTTGGTGACCCCCCCCCCTCTTCTAAAATCAAAGATATTTTTTGTCATTTTTGACCGTTTCTCCGCCTTTTCTGGGAAAAACTAAAAATCTATTAGGTACAGTTATAATTTAATTAAGGCACAATAATTCAAATTTTAGTTTTTCTAACCCTATTCTATAAAATATTGTTTTTCTTTGTGGAAAAATCAAAATTTTTCCCATGTAACATTCCCATTGTAGTTTCGAACTAAGATTTTCTGTTTCGCGAACTTCTGGTTGCAATTTTCTCACTTCATAAAATGGTTCTCAGCAAGTTTTAGATTTTGAAATCTTTTCAAAATATCTTCCCAAAAATAATGCATAATGTAATTTTGTTACTTTAACTTTCTGCATAACTTCCTTTCATTGTACATCATTTCCGTTTGAAATATTCACCCCTTGCTCTCGAGCTCCAGTTTGGTCGACGAGTCAGTCTGTCCTGGGGCCATTACCCTCCTACTTCGATAACAATAGCCCATGAATTATGGCAACGTGTTAGAATCACAGTTTGAACAAAAATCCCTCCACCATCATCTGTTGGCGGAATTTTATGGGTGAAAAATTGGAACCCTCTCTTGTCGAATTGCGAACCCCTTCCTCACTCTCCAGACACTATCAAATGCAGCACAAATTCACCCATTCGCCCAAGCAATAAACTCTGTCCCTGTCTGTCTCGGCGTCGTCGTCTGGAAGTTTTCGAGGACTCTCCATATTATTAATCAGTTTTCGCGGTACTAAGAACACTGATCGTCTTTTGAAATGTCTCTCAGCCTTGGGAATTGAGCAAAGAGAGAAGAAAAACGGCCATGCACATTCTATTTTCCAATTGAAAATCAGTTATTTGTTGCCTTTTTTACGCTATAAAACAGCCTGCAGACAAATCACAAAGTCAAATAGCATCTCCCTCAATAATCTCACTTTGGCCGAGACAATTTTTTTTAGGCACTTAACATAGAATTATAGGGATTGCAGATGAATGATAAATTGGAGGTAAATTTTACCTAAAATTATGCATGCAAATGATAATATGTTTCGGACTCTAATGGGCGATCTAAATAGTGCATTAGGCCTAATTTTATGCGAGAAATGGCTTTTTAATGCCAATTTGGAAGTTCTTCCTAATTATAGTATTTGTGGTTTAAGCAATTTGGAGAATTTTTAAACTGATTTGCAAATTACCTTTGACCAACTGTTATACGTTATTAATCTACCAAAAATTGTTCCTAACCTAATCTTTTTTTCAACTCAGTTTTGTGATTCTTAACGGTCTCTCGTTGGAGAGGATTTTCGCGAAAAGCGCCAGAAAGAGGGTGTTCCCAATAAATGGCTTTTAAATAAGCTGTATAGAAGCATATTTTGTATCTTCCAACTGGCATTTCCGGCGGCCAAAAACAGTCAGTCCACATGAGAGTATATTTTCCTGTTGGTGTTTCATGTGTCTTCTCTTTTTTCACGATCACCTCCCCCTCCAGCCTCGGGCACTCCTGGTGGCCCCCCCTCGCTCCCAATCTAACCAATTCCCTTGACTCACAAGTGCTGAGAAGGCACGTCTATACCCAGTCCAAGAGAAGCCACAAACTGCGATGCCGACGATTATTTCTGAGAATTAGCAAATTAAATTTCAACGCGAGACACCGTCGATGATTCATTCCAACATTCCCAGTCAGTGCAAAATCCAATAAATTTTATACATTGGCTTCTTTTGCCGTTTTCACTTCTGAAAACGTCGGCGAATCACGACAACATACACATTGGCGACGCGGGACGAAAATGATGCCCAAGATTCTCAAGAGCATCGCACGAGATGAAAACCAAGTGCCTTGCATCTTTGTTTCCACACAACCAGACACTGACGTCAACCACAGACATAAAGTGCGTCGTCTATCGCCCAAGAATCCCATTTCTTGAAAATTCCACGAATTAATTTCTGCCAAGTCTTTTTTTCCCCCGCCACCAACCGATCACCCAAGTCCACCAACAGTCGCGAAAAATTCGCGCATGAAAGAGAGAAAAAAGAAAGAAGAGACGATCGCGCCATCAGGCCATATTTTGGGGATTAATGGGGGGATTGATGGGAGCTAAAAAAAACACTTTCATTCACTGGAAATGCGCCTCCGCAAAATTCCATCAAAATTTTTTTTTTTTCGAAAAACCGCATTTAATTGCTATTTGGGGTGCTTCCAGTGAAGAAGCGCTCGATCACCTTGTAAAGAATGACCATAAAATTCTGGGAAAATGATCATTGCGCGTGATTCAAAATGTAGATTTTGACAAACGAAAATTAAATCCCAGATCTTGTGCTCCGGAAACCTTATCGTTTAACCACATCAAAACTCCCTGGTCAGGGATTGATGAGGTACAAAACGGAGCTGAAAAGTATCAAAGAGTGTAAGTCATTAAAGTTTCATGCATGAACTTTAGAAGACAATTCAACACTAATCAAATACAAATTTAAACCATAAAAATCATCATGAAAAATGATGGCCGGTGTGAAGAGTGGCGAAAAAATGTTGCAGGTGATCACACTGTGAACATAAATTTCGCCATTGAGAGATAAATATGTTCTGTTTTTCTTATGTCTTTCGCGAGAGACATTCACACACAAGACAATAAGGACCAACGAAGAAGGAACATTATCATTTTAAGAGCTCATATAAAATATTTATCATCTCACCAGCGAGCATATGCACTTGCCAAATTCCTCGGACACACATGATAAACATTCTTGCTCGCCTTTTAAATGTTCTCTCGATCTCACCGTCTCTTTTTTTCTGGTTGTTTTAATTTATGGCTTATTCCATATGAGATCAAAATGACATTTTTCGATCAATGGTGTTGGCCATTAATGTTTGCTCAATTAATTTCTGATTTAACAATCCAGTCTTAAAAGGCAGCCAAATGCCTGTCAATAAGCACTTAATCGAATTTCAAAGATCAGCAATTTGTAGACGTATAAAAAATCATTTCAAAAATGAATTGGAGTGTTTATTTTAAAGATCACTGATCATTATTTGACTTATCTTTTTGGCTTGTCTCAAGCAGTAAAAAAATATCGTAAACAAAATTTACTGATATATTATATTAAGATGTACCTACAAAGATATGCATCTTGTTGTACAAGTTAAGAGTTACCCTATAAATATACTTCATTTTCCAACTTAAGGTAGGTACATTAGGCAAAAATTCTTTTTTATGGAGCAATAATTTTAAAGGACATGCCAAGTTTACACTTGGGGAGAGCTGGGATTGTGGGCCACCTCGGAATGTAATGCAATTTGCTTATTAGCTGAAAGTGGGTGTAAAAAAATGTCTATTTAAAAGTTTGGACCCTAATATCTAGGGTCATGG
>CAKKOB020000357.1:31905-47701 GCA_918844115.2 Phlebotomus perniciosus | reverse complement strand
CCAGGCTCAACATTTTAATAACGCCAGAGTAAAATTAAACCATATTATTTCTATATAAACTGTTAATTGCGGAATGTACTAATTAAAATGAGTTATACGTAGAGTTTTTTACCGGTTATCCACGGGGAAAATTATGATGAATTTTAGCTTTATCCAATAAAATGATGTTCAAAGGATTTAGTGCTGTCAGTGGGTACAGGAATTCTCTCTAAATCCGCTCAAAATATATTTTGTATATAATAGCTATCTCAAATTATAATACACGAGGCGCTTCGCGCCTTGCCCTGCGGGGCTTCTTGCGGTGGCGAACCGCTTCGCGCTGCCCGGCTTCTTATTTCCAAGTGGTTTATTAGATTAGAAAGAATTGTTTGAGAAATTTCTTAAAATGCAAAGTTGGTGAAAGTTAAAAAATATTGTTAATTCCGCAGCTTTCTATGAGATTCTTGAGAAATAACGTTAGAGCAGACTCCCCTATAGTGCAGGAACATAAGGGACCCCACCCTGACCAACTCTGCTTAAACATCATGACCCGCTAGAGCTCATTCTTAGTATAGAAAAAATTGAAAATGTATAAAAAAAATTCGTGAATTTGTATGGCAGCCATACTATAGAAAGGAAGGGGGCTATCCCCTATAGTATGAGGTTATAGGAGACCCCACCCTAAGTAATCTCACGATACATTGTAACCCGATTGCGCTTCATCTTTGTGGTAAAAAAGAAAATATTGAAAAAGTTGTAATTTTGTATGGGAGCCTTACTCCAGGAAAGAAGGGGGTTATCCTCTATAGTCCACGGTTATAGAGGACCCTACCCTGAGTAATCCCATCATACATAATGACCCGCTAGCGCTTCATTCTGGTAGTGAAAAAGTCGAGATTGTCCGAAAAATAAGGGAATTTGTATGGGAGCCATACCCTAGGAAGAGAAGGGCATATCACCTATAGCATAGGGTTATAGGGGACCCTACCCTGACCAACCCCACCATACATCGCTACCCGATAGCACCTTGTCTTAGTGGCCAAAAAGTTGAAAATGTCGAATAAAGTGGTAAATTTGTATGGGGGATACCAAATAGGGGAGGTGGGGGCAATTCTCCTATAGCCTAAAACCTCACCCGAGGTACCCTCATTACCTATACCAAATGTCATCCGTATCGGTTCAGCGGTTTGGCCGTGATGCCGTTACACACACACAGACACACACACTTTGGAGATGGGTACTTTCGGACTCTTGAGGTCACGTCCGGTCGAGATATGATGGTTTTAGGGTGATCTGGCCAATTCAGATATGCACACTCTCTACTTTATATATATAGATTAGGTATTAGTTTCTTTTCAATTATATTTTGTATGTATTAATCTGATGGGGATTCGGGGGATTCAATTCAAACAATTTTGTCCAGTAACTCACCTCAGCATATCCGTAATTAAGAAAACCACCACAAGCAATCCCAAATGGGAATAAGATGATACAGGATAAATTTCCTGGTTTATAACCTCTGCTGAAATATTCCTCCATGATCCAGACAAAAACTCGAAGGTATATGGCTCGGATGGACGATATTCGCGAAAGAAGCCAAATGTACATAGCATCAAAGACACTTTTAGCCACTGATTCATTGCGTCTACTTTTCGTCAACTCTTCACCAACTCTATTCTTTTAATTGCTCATTGAAGATTTCACCTCACGCAGTCTTTCATAAAACATTAATATCTCAAGTTTTTTATGGGATTAAGATAAGATAAAATAAGACAAATTCACATTATGAAAAATGAATTTACTTTCAAAGCAATTTCGTCGACAATTTTTTTTTTCGACAAAAAATGGTTCAGAACTATTAAACTTGAGATTTATAACCGAATTAGTGTTCCAAGGGCACAAATGTATGGGGTGAGCGCACATGAAAAGTGAATTACTCTCGGAGCACGTGGAAATGATCAGGAGCAGGTGAATGATCCCTTCCATGTGGCGACCTAATGGAGATTGCAAAAGAATGGGGGAATTGGGGAATGAGGGGATAATTTTTCTCGGCAGTTAATTGTTATTGGAAGGAGTAACTCTCGTCAATGGTTGTCCGTCCATTCTTGGGCAGTTGAACATTGTCAGTAATTGATGGTGATCCCATTTGAGAAGGAAGTCGCTCTGAGAGACTCAATGCCACCTCCCTCTATAATGAAAACGTCACAGAATATTTATATGGCACCAGAGAGAGACGACTCTAATACGTATTTGAATTTTCTTGAAGATTTTGTCACTCCAAATAAACTCAGAGAAAAAGAACCTTGGTACAAAATATTAAATATTATTCCATATACTACCAATAACTACTCTTTGAAGTTTAAACTACTTTGGCTCACCCTGTTCTGATTACACTGCAGATCATCATTAACACTTTCGTGAATGAAATTTCAAACAATACTGTTGAGCACGTAAAGCCTTTAGCATATTTTTCATTGATGGTAAACCCATGGGGGAACAACACGTTTTACCATTTCATCCCCATCGCAATCTCACCACGAATCTCATCTTTCGCTGATGACACTCATCTTTAGCGTATCATCAATTTTCCACATCCTTCTCAGCCACGTTACCCATTCAATCAAACAAGCCAACTTTCCCTCCACAATCTTTGCCGCCCAGAAGTGACAACAGAGAGCATGCAACCAGGCTTACCCCCCTCTTTTTGTTCCTGCTTAACATCCCCCAGTGGCTGTGAGGCACAATAAAAGAGCATCTGCAAAAAGGGAGCAAAGATCCAGGGTGTGAAGGAAGAAAAAATGTTCTAGTTGACATTATATGGCAGGTACAAGCTTAACTTTGCCCCTTCACTCCTACTTACATGTCTCATTCCTCAGGCGAATGAATACGAGATTGGATATTAAATGGTGTGGAGGTAGGAAGAAAATGGGCAAAAAATGAGAAGCACAAGGCACAAGACAAAACCAAGAAGTGGGTGAGAAAAAATAGGGTGTTTTTACCCACATTTTCCACCTGGCCAAATTGACAATGTGCTCTTTTAGTGGAGGATATTGTGGGAAAATATTTACCAATTGCTATATGGAAAAACAGTGAAAGAGGGGATAAGGAAAATCTCTGTGTTACTCCCAATTAGAGGGAAATCCTGTTGGAAGATTTAAAAATTCAAACACGAGTGCATTAATTAAACGCAGCTTTTCCCCGACCTTTATCTCCCCAATTATATACCTCTGTACGTTACGTTGTATGCAAGAGTTGAATAGCAAAAAAAATCTCGTTATCGACAAAAAGATTACAAAGGCAAAAATTTCCTTCAAAGGTGAAAAATAAATGAAAGGTTTTGCAACAAATATTGTTTTATCAATCAAGCATTATGTAAACTATTGATGATTTTATAGAAGAACAAAGAGACACTTTTTCAGACTTGTTTGTGTTTTAGAATTTCTTTTTAGTCGCATTTGGAATACGAAAATTCTGTAAAATGTTGCTACTTTTCTTCACGTTGTTTTGATACAAAATTTTCACAGAACATTTGCAGTTCTTGTTTTATCTGATTTTCTTTATCAAGTCAAAGGACTATATTTTATGCTTGAATCTTTAAATCTACATGAAGGCTTTTTAAATGTTCCCCTAACTGTTTCACAATGAACAGGTGTTTCCGGCAAGGTCTTTCTTGGTATAACTTCGCTGAAATAAATCACATTTAACGTGCTTATTATATGAACATAATCATGTAAGATATTTGACAATTTTATTATATTATATTGTTCTTGTAGAGGAAAGACAGGTCAGTTGACGCAGAGGTTAAGATGATGTACAACAATCGATTGTAAAATCCTTTGCTTTGGTTCATATTTATAAAGGAAAATAAAAAAAAAATAAATGAAAGCAAAGGAATAATAATTTTTTGTTCTTAAATCAATTTTTTGAAAGACTAATCAGGATTCTATAATATTATATGTAGTAAATCAACTTATTACCCGACTTTCCCCTAAAAATCTAAAAAAAAATCTAAAAAAATCTAAACTTTTTATTCTAATTCTATTATAAAATAAGTTTTATTCTAAAGTCTATAGAATGGAATATAATTAGAAAAATTGTTTAGCAAGACCATTTTTAGTGTTTAATTCTTCTTTAATCTATTAGATTTTAATTTCATTTTGAAAACTTCAGTTTTGGAAGAAAAATTGTGTCGGGGCAATAAAATTTTCATTCAAAAGAAAAGTGATTTTTCACAAATCGTGAAAATTAATTTATTTACGCTTAAAAGTTAATAATTTTTCAACTGTAAAATAATTTAAAAAAGATAAAATTTAAAATTACCGACTTTATTCGATAAACTCACATTCCACATTTATCGAGAAACCCAACCATATGTCTCTGTTTCATGAAGCGAGCTCTGGTGCTGAAAAGCAAAATCACAAATGCTGTGGAAATAGAGTTTCCCCCCAATTTTCTCCTCTCGCACAAGAATGCGATGACGAAGAGAATAAAACTTTAGAGAGAAAAGGTATATAAGAGAAAGTTTCAGTGAATGTAATGAAAAATAAAGGGAATATTTGATTCATTCACAGTGGGTAGGAAATGATGAAAATAAAACGTCGAATTTTCTTTCATTTTACAATCAAATACACCACTCAAATATCCTCAACATATTTCCTTTTATTCTTTTTGCACTTGACATCATATTTTTTATATTCTGCCCCCCGGCGCACCTTGAGCTCCTCTTTTCACCTGAACTTTATGAGGGTGATTCGGAGGGATCCTAAATATATTCAATATGAGTATACATGTCGGTTTATTTGTATCTTCCAAAGAGACACCACGAAATTGAACCGGTGGCCTCAAGATATGATTTTAACCACTGTTATATATACATACATCCTTTCTGTCGCAGGTTGAAAGGGTTACAATATAGTACAACAAGAAGTTGGTGGATTTATCCAATATTGTATTGGAGATTCATATTTCTTACCGGAAAATCATTTGCGATTTTCCCATTTCCGCTTTCCCAATACAAACTCCCTGGCGCCGAATTTTCCATGCGTGTCACTTCCTCTGGTATCTCTCTCCCATCTTCCGGGTATCACAAACTAACAAAATGTCAGAGGATTAGCTCAAGCAAAGAAGTTGAAGAAAGTTTTCGAGTGACTCCGCTTGAGTTACAAAGTGTTGAACATATTCCTCGCCATGTGGCTGTATTCTGCAAACTATAAATACTTTTGTATGTTCTCTGAAATAGTTTTCCCGGTACAAATGTGTCTCCGAGGAAAGAATTTGTAATTGTAACTCGCGTTTTTATTTTAGAAATATTCACTTGAATAAATTATCCATGAAAAACAAATATATTTAGAGCAAGAACTATTTCAGGCTGTTTTGGGCACAGCAATTAATTAAGTTGGAAATTTATTACGTTTGGTGAAAAAAGGGATAAAGAGTTTCTATTTTGCTCTTATTTGTGTGTTCTTTTGGTTGTTTTAATTAATGTGTTGTTGCAATATGGTAAGAATTAAAAGTTTCATGGAAAATCCCTTCATTGAATAGCAGAAGCAATTTATCACTTTGAAATAAAATCTATCAGAATGACCATCGATTTATCAACGATATAAGTCTTTTTTTCTCCTGATATTGAATTCCACTTTATGCCAACGGAGTTTTCAAATATATAGAGACATCCACTCACCGCCCAAGGATGATTAATACTTCCCTTTGAAAGTGAGTGATTCCGACGGGATGAAGACGAATGACAAGACTTCTCGATGCATCAATTGCAGACAACAATGTCATTTTTGTGCATCAAGAGCAACTCTCTTCAACTTCCTCTTTTTAAGCCCTCATTCAACAACGGAAAGGTTTTATGAGAAAAATTTCCAACTCTTCCCTTCACGAACAATACAAGTTACACAATGTTTTAAAAATTTATATTCTTCCTTCCAATGATGGTTTTGTTTAAAAAAAATTTTACATTTTGAGCTTAACCATCTACCAAGAAACTTAATATAATACAATTATCTATAGTTTTCGTATAATTAAACGAAAACATTCTTCATTGTTCGTCCTTCATTTTAAGCGTCCCTTTATGCCTTACAAAGAATGTTTGTGTTGAATTTCTCAGTGGTTTATGAGGAAAAACTTAAAGGCTTTATACGCTTTATACCCATTACAAATTAACCCTCATAATGTGTAAAGTACGCGCGTAATTGAGAATTTTCCCCCGGTGTGCTTTCTATCATACTTTCAGTCCCTCAAGCCATCTCCTCTGAGGAATTTTCCAAGAACACCTTGGCATCTCCTAAGTCGTATTTCTCACATGTGTACACATGCATATAGGTACTCAATTTTCGGAGTGAAGACATTTAACACGACGTTGCAACACCTCATAGCTTCTGCATGTTCCTCCAAGGAAAAATTCCATGGCAACTTTACCTTGACACCCTCACATGATGCTCATGGGGAATTCTCTAATAGCTCCCTATGATCAGTATTTGCTAGTCTATGTGCCCGATGGTGCACGTAATACACTTGAACTGGGCAAATATTTTCTTGCAAAGTGATATTCGAGAGGGAAAGAAGATTTATGGCTTTGCTACAAGAATCCTCCTACCAATTTGTCTAATTTGACAATTTATTTGCCATTCAAGACAATTGCGATATGTCTGGAAATTTTTGTGAAGCAATAAAGTTCACAAAAGTATTGCAAAAGAAGATAGGGAGCTGCTAAAAAGAATCTCAGCAAAAGCACATTAAAAGCATTCCGAGTGGCTGTAAAGGTTAAAGATCATCGCCTTGATTAAAAATTTCTGCTGGTTGATTTTTTTTTCGCTCGAATTTAAAATTATGCGTGAATATCGCGTGTTATATATCAAGAATCGAAATTTTATGTTCTCTTTAACATATAAGTATTTCCTCATTGATCAAAAGATTTTTAAACGGATAAAGCATGTTATCCATACATTTAGAGAAATCTGCGCTGCGCCTCTAACGTAACAAATTTATTGGCACAATTTTTTTTGAAATTTATAGAACTTTCTTCCATATGATTTGATATTTTCAAAAACATTAAACTCTTTCAGAAGCTCTGAAAGGTTGCAATAAAATACAATTGAATTAATCCCAAATGTTTCAAAATAGCTTGTAAAGATATATTTTTTTAGTTTTTTGAAAACATGAAAATAGTTCTTGTAAAATTTGCCGTTAAGGCAAAATTACTTCCAACAATGGAATTCCATATTTTTTAGAAAATCTCCACAAAACTCAAATTCGGAAACTTTGAAGAGCTTTCATTTTATAAAATTTAAAAAATTCAGGACAATGATTAAAAGCTCTCAAAATTTGGAATCAAATAAAAAATAAATAACGAAAATTTTTCGAAATATGTTCAGAAGCTCTTCAAAATGTTTATGCTTGTCGAGACCTTCGAAAAGCTCTAAAAATAACTCAAGCTCAAAAAATTATTCAAAAGCTTTGCAATTTCTTACAATTTTTGAAAGCTTTATTGAGCTTACTTTTCTTAAAGTTCAGGAATTTCTGAATAAGTTCAAAAAGTTTTAAATATATTATTTAGAAAGCTCTTAACAAAAGCTCTTAACATTTCCTGAACCTTTTGACTCCTGGAAACTTGACTTATCTTACCATTTCCATTCCACTTTTTAAAGCTCTCACGCCCTTCTATTCCTTGCAAACTTACAATTGAAATCGAATAAATACTTTAAAAACCTGTTATGTCTTGGACGCTTTCTATAGAGCTTTCGAATTACATACAGCTTTGCGGTTTAATCTGCTGCTCATTCTGCCATGTGTGCTATATATAGCAGTGAAGGTGAGAGAAATTTCTTAACTGTTCGTTCAGAATTAAACGCTGCATTAATCAATATGACAATTTCTGCATTGGAAACACTTGTTGATACTGCGACAGCGGTGTCAAGCTCTACCGTGCTTATGTTTGGGGGCGGTCGCGGGGGCGGGCTTGAGATGGCAGTTAAACAGGCGCCAACAATTAACTCAGAGAGCACATCAATTTACCGTGTCACATTTGGCATATTTGCCGCATTGACTCAATTCAAAGTATCGTGCACGTATGCAATTTACACAAAATTGACCTTATATATTTCGTGCGATTCAATAAATTATACGTTACGAATAGTAGAATTCTTCACTGTTTCTACCATCAATTGACGAGGGCAAGAAGTTGACTTTTGATTTCAACTGCATGTTCAATTTGCATATTTATTGCATTATTTCGCTAAAATTCACGTGCGTCGATAAATAATGATGTTATTGAGTTCACCTCCTGGGCTAAACATCCTCCATGGAATTTTCCCCGGAAAACATTTATATCGTGCTCTTCAGCATATTTCTCAATACATGCCTATATTTATATAGATTTTTTTTATGAAAACAAAAGAAAAAAATATTATGAAATTTATGGTTCAGAAAAGGGGAAAATCTCCCATTGAAGTAGTGAAGATGTGGCGAAAATTTCCAGAAGAGATAACATTTTTCCCATTCACAAACTTAAATGTTATTTTTCTCTCAGTTTCGGTGAATAATTTTCCAGTAAACATAATACAAATATCGTAGAATTATCTTTTGGGGAACATTGTAAAAAGAGAAGAATAAACAGTTTAGAGAGGGATGAAAGTTTGCAGAAAGTTTATCAGGAGGATGAGCTTCTACGTCTCACAATATTTCCCAAAATATATAATAGAATACTTTCTATAGAGGTGAAAGTTCTGGAAAAGGACAAATTCTTTCTTTAAATCTCATATTTTTAAAATTTCTCATCAAAATGACGAGAATGGGTAGCATTTTTTGAAATTGTTTCTTTAGAAATTACCCAACTTTTTATGAGATTTACACTTGAGCATTATCATCAATAATAATTCATCTTTGTGCCTGATTGGATTAGATGGATTTTGTGTTGCGATGTAATTTGACGAGAGAGATTTTCTCTTAACAGGGAATTTTGTTGAAAACTTTTCTCACCTCGGCTGGCTCAAATGTTAGTCAAGGGAGCATGATCTAAAATGTCAAAGAAAGTCACTCTTATCTCGTTTTCCTCAACATTCTCTCCTCTAATTTGGGGGATGCTTGTTTGGGGGGCTTTCCAAACCAATATCATAAAGCTCAAAGGTATAGTTGGAAGTCAACAACAGAGGAGGACCAAATCAATATATATGACAAATCTTCATTTCTTCTCGAGTCTCCTATTATTTTATTGGCCTCTAAACCCACACGAAAGTGTTGACAATGACAAAAAAATTGTTTATCTCAATTTTGCAGCATCCCTTGATGGTGGGCCGTGTCTCCAGAATGTCTGAACCAAGTCGAAATTTGTTGACGGTAGGCAATTTGGAGAGTGGCGTCATGGAAGGATGTGGCATTAGTGACATCTTCGAGAATAGCTGTGAGGAGTATTCTCTATCTCCGCCGTCCCTCATCATTCAGCCAGACACGCCAGAAGGTCAGCCACAGAGGAAGAAGAATGCAAAGGTGGAATTCGTGCAGTTGGACTCAACCGATAAGCCCATCAGCTTTGCAGATCGCGATGACGTCATTCACGCTAAGATCTTTGATGAGATCAGAAAGTGAGTATGAATTATCGCTTTATTGTCAATTTGGACAATCATCATTGATAAAAGTGATATGCCGCCATGCCAGACAAATATATACTTCATCGCCCAGAGCAGAAGACTCTATTTAGGTGAAATGTATTGAATTTTCCATTGAGTCAGCAAAACGTCGTGCTGGCCACATGAAAAGTGCTTTTCGTCAATGAGTGTTGTTTTGTCTTCTCTCACCCATCCAGCGTCATGAAGGCAAACAGAGGAATATAACCAGTAAACAAATATTATATTGGGATGTTCAACGAAATTTCTGTCCAATAAGCTCTTCTTATCGATGCATCTCACATGACTCTAGCATATTTTCTAACACCACAGCATTCATAATAATGATTGTACAGACACTTTCAGTGTTTCAGTATTTTACGACGATGCAGTTGTAGTGGCGAAAATACACTGAATGCAATTGGGACCCAATTCGCTTAATTTTAGCTCAAGTCGGCATATCAGAAGCTATAAATATTTAATTTTGTGCCACAAATCAGCTGTGAGAGCAAAGCTGAATAAAGTGGTTGTATGCTCAAGCCAGCATGCAATGTAATGAGGCGAATAAATTCAATAAAGAATGTCTCGATGGTTGTGGTTAAAAATAAGTGCGTTCATTCCCATGTAATTATCCAGTTAAATTTTCTACGCCTCTGAAATTATATGGTAATTTTTCTTTGAAAAATTGGAATTTTTAGCTGGTTTAAATCACTGGTTTTTTGGATAGTTACAAGCAGTGCAGTAAATATTGCTAAGATCCTAGAATTTCAGTTCTTTAAATTTATCAAGAAATCAGTTGATCCTAAACTTATTGTCTAAATTAGAGAAATATTTGGGTTCTTATAGAATCCCCAATTTCTTTATATAAGAAGATCCCCAAAGCTCCAATTCGAAAGCTTTGAAGAGCTTTCATCCTATCAATTTTATTTTCCATAAATATACAAAGCCCTCTAAAGATTTTTAGGAAAGCTTTCTAAAAAAGCTAGGGCTTTCAAAGTAATCCTTCTATGAAGGCTTTCTAAGTTCTCTATGAAAGCTTTCTGAGAAAGCTGTCTAAAGAAGCTTTCTAAAGCTTACCAAGAAAAGTTTATAAAGCTTTCTATGAAAGCTTCAAGAAAATCTGAAAAAGCTCTCTAGAAATTCAAAAGCTTAGTGATAACTTTAAAAGCTCTAAAAATTATCCAAAAGTTTAACAAATTTCCAGATTTTTTAAATGCTCGTTAAATTTGTGTAGAGCTTTTCATCAATTTTAGAAAGCTTTCAGCTAGGAACTTCCTTAAAAACTCCCGAAAATTTTCAATAATTCTTTGAAAAAACTTCTAAGGAACTTCCCAAAGCTCCAGTTCTTCCTTGAAAGCCTTCAAAAGCTTCTCAAAGCTTACACACACTTCCCATTAAAATGTACACCACTTCCAACCATAATATCTCCCCCTTGAAATAACTTTAGTGAAATTCTACAAAATTTATCTTTGTAAAATATATTTTATCTTGAATGATACAACCCAGAAATTTATTCTCCCATAAGAAAACTAATAATCAATAGAAATTCACGCTAAAGAGATCTTTCGATCGCACAACTTGTATCCCACACCTTTGAAGCCTTCTTGATAGTGATTTAGTGCAGAAATGCTTGAGTGAAAGATTTCTCGAGAAATGTGAAGTCTTTTGTGCGTTGCGACTTTCCTTATGAATTGCTGTGCTGAGATTGAATGTTAAGAATTTGAAGAGTGTGTGCCACAAGAGAAGTTCTACTCAAGTGTTTGTGTGCATTATTTTGCGAAAAGTTTTACGATTCTCAACTTCAGATGCAGCTGTTCTTTGAGTCACTCTCATGACTTTTGCTCCAATTCAATCCAACACACCAGTTTATGTATGCAAATATCAGCACGTATAAGATGAAAATACACTCTTTAGCGTCAGAATTATCGCTATACTTTCCATGTTAAGGTGACCCCCCACCCTAAGAACCATAAATTTTTGCCCTTTCTCCCTGGCAAGGATGTGAGAAGTGAAAGGAATCTTTCACGAACTTACCAGGGCATTGTAGAAGATTGGAAATTCCCATGTTAGAAAATTGGTTGAAAGAAAATTCAATTTTGAGTGAGGGATGCAGAGACAAGACTTTCCCCTCACATTTTCTCTCACCATGAAAATATTTTCTCTCTCTTTGATAAGGATCCCCCGAGAGATGGTGGGAGAGTGTGTGAGCAAATGTGAGAGAGAATGAAAATTACTACCACCGAAGGCGCAGCTCTAAATACGATACTCGAGTGAAGACCATGAAAACTGACGGTTAGTCTCGCTAGTACCACTCAAAGTGGCGGTTGTTTTCCACGCGAAATGCCTCGCTATCGGAACGCGACCACCAAATTTTCCCTCAATTTCAATATTACAGTTGATAAAGTGATTGTCTGTGGAGAAAATATGTCTTTGGTGTCTCTTCTGTGCTAAAAGCTTGTGTCTCCCCTTTTTCTGATCCGCGAGTCCCCGAGTAGTGATAATATTCTGTGCTACGCGCGCCGTATCTGTTGAAGTGTTTCTGTGACTCCACCAAGATCCAACAATTATCAGTGGGTTGGTTGTTTCCAAGAGATAGGCGCACAAACAGCCCAGGAAATACCATCGTCTTTTATTCCGGATTTCACTCAAAGCAAAGATGCTAAAAATAACACATCCTTTCTCCCTAATGAAAGACTCCATCTAATCTGTGTGGATAATTTTAATACTGAAATCTACTGGCCCTGCTTGGCGACAGAGTTTTATATTGTTTTGTTCTCCTTTTAGTTTGTTACTTTTATTTATCAAAAATTGTGCTCACACTTTGTATTCGTTATTATTTAAATTGTGTCGCTAATGTGTCGTGAGGTGAATTTTAATCAAAGTGAATAGTAATTACCTACTTATAAATACAAAAATAACTCTCGAGACAGAAACCACAACTAAATATTTGTGCCACAATTCCCAGAGAAATGGAATTTTATGCAATTGAAAGCTTCACAACCCTCGTCCCTGCTTTCCATGATACACCATAAGAGGAGTTTTTCATGCTTGTAGTAACGAGTTGATGAAAAAGTCGTAAAAAGACTTCATCGACTATATAGTGTGAGGGTTTTTTTTTTCACCAAAAAAAATTTCACATACGAGAGGAAAGTTCCCCATAAACCCGTGGTCAAATGTTCATTTATATTTGGGTTCTCAGAGCTATACAGTGTATGAAAGTTCTACCTCTTTGTTGTTCAATGCAGCGTAACATTGACACATTTTGGAGCCCAATTTATGTGTGTATGAGGAGAGATTTTGTGAATTCTGGCGTGCTGAAATAACTATCGGACTCCCCTTGAGTGTTTAATTCGATTTTCCAATTATTCTTCCATCCATCAATCGTGAGAGAAACTTGTAAATTTCCTTTGCATTTGACGGAATTTGATATGTTCATACAAAGGGGGTTTCTGATCGCTAACTGACAACAACTTTCGAAAGTACTAAAGCAGTAAATAATCACTAAGCTAATTCCAGGTCGTTCTCTCTTGTCTTGATCCTTGGTATGGTTTTGATTAGGGGTTGAAGGGAAATGATGAAAATGCCATATAGAAATGTGTCGATTACAATAATTTTAGGCGTCGGATGATAACTTTATATAGTTTAATTATCCCTATAAGGACTGATGGGTCGCGTATGACCGGTATGACCCATAGTAAAGATATTTTTATATTTGTTTTTCTGATATTTCCCATTAATTATTTTTTTTCTCTTATATGTAGCCTAAATGAATACTAGTTGAATAAACAATTCCGGGAAAAATATAGAAAGGATCTCAGGCTTTCATCGAAAAATTATATTTAGTCCAAGAGACGAGAATTTTGAAAAATCGCACAGAAAATTGAAAGATTGACTAACTTTTCATAATAATTTGCTAAAAGGGAAAAATAAATTCATTCTACAGAATTTTCCAGAAAACTCATATTTAAAGTTATGACTACCTATGTGACGGCCTAGAACCTAGTGGTCCTTATATGTAGGGTTAAAGATTATATTTTAGATTATTAAAATATTGCATTTAAGAAATATTATAAGCTTGATATAAAAGTCTTTGAAAAATTAACGAAATTTGTTTTTGTATATCTAATCTCAATTCTTAAATTTAAAATAATTATCATATTTTCATATATATTATACAATTCTTCAAAAAGTAAGCAGAAAGATGAAAGATGAATACATAAAAAGTGCCCAGTGTCGCGTTAAATTAATCTTTCCGCAACATTAATCCCCTGCACTTCAGACAAATCACCTCCTATTATATATGTTAAAATCAATATCAAATCCAATGTTGATAGTTTAGAAACACCGTTTGTTGAGTATATCAAAGCGATATTCTCATTGTATTTGCACTGAGTCACTCCTTCCTCTATATATATCTATATAAGTATATTAAAAATCCCAATAATTGTGCAACAGAGGAAAAAAATCTAAACGATGGCGCATATTCAATATGCGGAACAATAAAGAAACGTATAGCATAAAATGCTCAATAATTCAATTACATTGCAAATCAATTGAATGGGAGGAATGGAAAATTGACGAGTTGTTTCTGTTTGAGAAGCATTTTGCTGAAACGATATGGGACAACTTTGTCGCGACTCTGAGTTCAGTGGGAAGAAATGAATTGAAAGTGGGAATTTCGCTGAGGTCTCTCCGTCTGTGTAGGTGATAAAAATAATAATGTACGGAGAGAGAGAGGAGTAAGGTGAAAAAGTTCATGTCATTGTGGTTGGTCAGCTCTTGAAATGCTGTCCCACTCTTTTTGTCCGCGCGACAATTTTCTTATCGCGGCGCCTTATCAATATTGGTATTTAAAACCAATACTAATCCACTTTTTCTGCATCCATCTCACTCTCACCCATTATACTTGATACAAAATATGTTCTGGGCAACAGAAAATCTCGTCAATGAGAGTGTTTTGTTTCGTTGACGGGAAAATAGAGGGGGAAACTTGAGGTTTTGTCACAAAATATCAAAAATATCGTTTTCAGTTTAAATTCGGACGGGACAATGTTAACTTTGAGTCGCTTTGTTGGCGCAAAAACCACTCTGTGCTGATTAACTTATGTTTTAAAGTTTCGATTGTGACGTCTCATTATCATTTTTTTGTGTTTCCGTTTTATCTATCACAGACTCGCTATAGACAGATGCCCAAAATTCTTTAACAATTTTTTGACATGAGAAAATCATTAATCGCAAAACATTTTGGGTTTTTCCATCGACAATGACGGACTCTTATAATATTATTTTAATTGATAGATATAGGTGAGTTTTTTTCTTTTCTTTTTTTTATTTTGTTCTGTTGTCTTTATTATCTCTAAATTCCAGTCACGTTTTGCTTTTCTTACATTTTTTTTGTTTTCATATCTCCACAAAAGAAAAATTGCACAAGAAAAATGATCAGTGATTTACTGTTGTGTATAAATCAAGGAGATACAAAGACTGAAGGATATCTCTGTATCACGAGAGAACTCGTGATACTGATAAAATCCTCTTTTAATTGAGTTTACACAAGTGCTCTCCTTAAAGATTGCGGACCATATCTTCGTGGTGTTACGGAGAATTGTAATTTGTAGAAAAGTTTATCCCCGGCAAATGAGAAGTTTAAAGACATCCGCATCTGCTAAATTAATCTCAATCATCTTGCCGGCCCAGAAAAACTTTTCTCTAACCCCGCGATGACGCTTTGTGTGTATTTTCCGCAGCATCAGAAAGTAATTGAATTATTTTAGTGTAATACGAAGAAATGATATAGTGCAAATACGAAGATGACAGAAAGAAAACCCAAAAAGAAAGTTTTATGTGTATAGGCTCAAAGTAGAGGAAAAAGTGCGCCAACAAGGGTGGGTTAGGCCAAGAAAGGGAAAATGTTTTGTGAGAAATTGTGCGGAAAATAATCCAGAAGTTGTACATTGTTGCTGGTTTTTTTTGTCTTGATCAGAAAGAAAATTACAACAACTTGGGCAAAAGTTTTTGCTCTTTATCGATTGAAAGGAAGGTATTCACGATATTGGTATTAAAAACAAAGAATTTGAGAAATTCGATGCTAAGACGATAAGTGCTTTATCTGGATATTTATGGTTAATTGGATCTATCAAATATTAGGTGAGAGTGGGGTAGATGCGAACAAAGGTTTGAGGGTTTTTATAGAATGTTTTGCCAATGCTGCCTTT
>CAKKOB020000357.1:0-31805 GCA_918844115.2 Phlebotomus perniciosus | reverse complement strand
TGAGAAATTCGATGCTAAGACGATAAGTGCTTTATCTGGATATTTATGGTTAATTGGATCTATCAAATATTAGGTGAGAGTGGGGTAGATGCGAACAAAGGTTTGAGGGTTTTTATAGAATGTTTTGCCAATGCTGCCTTTAAGTATAAACTTATAAAATTGCTAGGTTTATTCTTAGAATACCAAGATTATTTTCAAAAAAATAATATCATTAATTTGTCTGCATTAACCCCACTGCGGGGCAGTTGCGGACGTAGTCGATTTCCCACAAGATTTTAACGCAGGCAGGATCAAATAATCCTTTAATTAAATGGTTAGTGTTTTACTTACTATTCTTTGTTAGATAAATAAAAAAATAAGTTTTCACACTTTTTCAAAAGTATTTACATTTTTTGTAAACTACCGTTTTTAATTAACTTTAATGAACCCACCCGAGCGAATCTGCCCCACATCATAATATCAATATTGATCATGTCTTAAATGAAACCAGTTTAGCTGAAACTCGATTAGAAATTCGTATTTGATACTTTTAGACTAGAAGAGATATCCCAGTTACACCTTTTCTATTATAATATGGAAGTGTAATATCTAATTTATATTCTGAAATTTCCTACAAACTAGCCCTGTCTGCAACTGCCCCATTCTCTCCTATTCTTTACGAGCAGTATTTTATTCTTACATAGTTTCTGTATTTTAAGCCTTCGAATATTTTTTTGAATCAAATATTTTGTTAAAATATTTGAATTAGTCATTTCATTCTATAAAAAAGTAAATAAAGTTTTATTTATAATTCAAAAGTTCTCAATTTGTCAACTGCTTCGCCAGGTTGACGACTTAAGACATTAACTGTAGGTTTGAACCTTCACACTGTCTGTGCTGCACCTCAGTTTGAAGAAGAGCCAATTTTCGAGTGTACAAGTGTTACTAAATAATTTCTAGCGTTCTACGCGGCTGAATTCTTAAGTATATAATCTTGTATATAATTATCATCCGTATTAAATTCTCAGCATCTCTTGTCCTTTGAAACTTTAATGCCAATCCCATGAACGTGTGCAAGATGGTGGTGTTGCATCAAGATTTTGGTGGGTGACAAAGTGATTTAATTGTAAATGAAATGAATGGCTTGCAGTAGTGTGAGAGAATGTACATGAATACTAAATTGATAGGCATTAACTGACATGTATTCCTTGATTAAATACGACAACAACTCTGAGTCTCGGTCCGTAATAATCATGCTCCCTTAGTGGCAATTAAACACATAAACGAAATTTATGTTGTTTCTCTCCACTCGCAGCCACTATCTCCCAACTTGCCCCGTTGTATGTTAACGTTCCAGTGTTGGTATTTTGGAAATTTTGCCATTGCGTTGCCCATATGTTTGTACACGAGGAAAGACAACAGAAAATGCGAGAGCGAGGGGGCATTGTGGTGATTGACGAAAATGTGGGTGTCGGAGATTTTCCTGAAATTTCCTCGAGTGACGGAAAATCGATTTGTACCAATTCCTAATTGACTAATTGATACTCCATCACGAGTACTCGGAACAGGTATCACAATCAATCTCTTCAGTGTATCTAAAATTAATATCAACGTGGTAACCTCGTAACCACGTATAAAAAAAATCTGAGAGTCTTTCCCGCTTTGCATTTCCTGGGCAAAAAAAATTAGTCAGTATTATTGCGGTCTGGTGGTTTTTTCCACATGAAGAACTTACATATGCCATTCTGGGTGTGTTTGGCCAAAAATCACGGGTCGTTTTTTAATCCATGGTTGAGCTTCTTTAAATCATTGATAAGAGTCTGTCGAAAAATGAAACATTTACCTACCAATTCCTCGATTTCATCGGTGTGTCATCAACACTTCTACAAATAAAGTTTTGGTATATTTCTGTAAAGGTTTTTTATCACTAAAGACCACGACTTTAGTATACAAATATTTTCTCAGAAACACATTTTATGGGAACAAATTACATATGCTAAATCGGTTGGGATAATTAATGTGAGTAGTGACATTTGAGCATATTTTGTGACAAATGTGAGACAAATTTTAAGATGAATGGCATTCAATAAGCCTACAACCAAGATACAAATGAACAACTCTATTAAATTGTCCTCCTTAATCATCAATGTTGAATTCTAACGACATATTTAATAAGTCGAATATTCCCCATCTTTCCGCAATTCTAGGAATCTCATCTATGGTATTTTTCATGAATGTTGCTATTTCTGAGACAACTTCGATAATGAGAATATTCGAGACAAGAAATTTCTATTTACTCGCTCCATTAGGCACCAGCCTCGCTGACAAATATTTAGATAAAACGACATTATCCGCTCTTCAACTTTTTTTCTCCCTGGAAAAATTTGCAAGAAATTAAGTGTGACAAGTGCGAGATAATCTATAGATTTCCGAGTGAAAAGCTTCCCAATTAGAACACTTAACATCTACTATTTAGCGAAATTAATGAATGTGACAATTGATCACTAATTACGGTTACATTTTAAAGTGTTTCACTTGCGTAATTTGACGTTACGCTCCAATTCGCACATCTTATGCGTCAGACAGAAGGAAAATGAAAAACAATTAATCATTTAAAAAAAAAAGAAATTCGAAAACCACTCGTATCTCTAAAGAATTGTTATGTATTTTTCATGGAAATTTGAGTAAAATAACTGACAATTTCTCCGTCATCGCAATTCACAAGCAATCATTATATCCCACTTGACGTGAAGTGTTATTGATTGGAGCGATTTGATCGTCCAATTATGAGCCTCTGGAATCTAACTTTCCGTCTCCCTTTATATGGTCAGCCTTTGCGATAATGCAATAATAATATTGTGTTATTCAATAATATCGCAACCAATTCGTATCACTCTGTTTCTGAGTGTGATTTCTCCTCCAACTTCTTTCTTCATGATAAGATTTAAGAGGGTCAATGAATGTGTTGGTGATGGAGGGGAAGACAGAGGAGGAAATTGTCCGAATTGGGTGTATTTTTTGTCCATCAAACGAATCAACTTCTTATCAAATGTGACTCAACACGCTATAAACACACAAACAAATATTACAAGATTTTGCTGGTTACAATATTAATTTGTAGGTCTGTTTATGGGGGCTTTATACTCTGAATATATTTGTTCAAAAATTTAAGATCCTTTTAGTCTTTTTGAATTTGTTCATTTCCACAATTCTTAGATGCAATTTTATGGTGCTATCACACGGCAGTAATTCAATCAAGAGATTCTTATATTCAAAGATTCTTAATTCCATTTTCCAAGGAATATTTAAAAATAATTTTCCTGAAAAAACTCAATAGAAGAGCAGAAAATATATTATTCAAAATAGTATTTTCCGCACTTGTTTTTCTTTCATGAAATTATTTTCATGAATTCTTGAATTCTGCGAATTCAATATTTTAGGCATTTTATAGAACTGACTATTCTGAACTTCAACATCTCAATTTTACTTTTAAGACTTTTTTCAATAGTTTAATTCTAAAGCTTATTTCCTAACACGGTATATACTTCATCAATTCTTAAATGTTTTTTCTCTCAGTGTTGTTTATTCTTTGGATATTCCCTGACTTAGTGAGAATAAAAGACAGTCGCCCCAGAGGAACGCAAATCCACAGAAAGGCTTCTATTTGTGATGAACATCGAGATGTGTGAAGGGAAAATATCTCAGCTTTCTCTCCCAGAGGATTTTCTTATTAATTTTGAGTATCGTCTCACATATACTTACCTCATGCTCTTGTGATTGTTATTTTATGGATCCTTTTTCTTCCCTCCATCACACAATGCCTTTTTTTCCTGAAGGCATCGCGGAGTCGATTGTAAATGATTCTCTTCTTGCCTGTTATCTATTCTATGCGGTATTTATGCAGAACTCCATGTTGAAAATAATGCGTCTCCTTCTCTGTTTATTTTCAATAGACATTATAAGGTATAGTGATGAAAAATTCTAAATATTCCACTCTATGTTGAGTGAAAATGAGGATGGCGGAAAAAGAATGGTTGGCAAAGATGCGGTGGGAAAACACGTTTGAATATGGGTTCTTATGAATAAATTAAGAGCAATGGCACTAATTTGCGAAAATGAAAAAAAAGAAGAGCAAGGATGAAAGTATGAAGAAATGTGTAAGCAAAAATTACAGAGTGTGCACGATTAAGTGGAATGGATAGCAACTAAAATTGTTGTATTTTATTTAGGTGGGTACAGATAATTAATTATGTACAGTACAGTCAAGAGATTTTCTCTATATTGTACACACACCAACTATTTATTGTTCCGCCAACTAAAGGGCAATGGGGGCTAATGTTTAATGCAGTGTGTTGTTGTGTATTTGATGGGAAATGGTCTGTGTGGTTTTTCCGGAAAATTTACAGTAGCCGCTTCCCCACTGAGAGTATATTTTTCAACTCTCGCACTGTATATTTTTGTATCAATAATGAAATCACATGAATTAATAATTTCCACCACAAATATTTCCATCAATGGAGACGAAAGGTGGGAAAAAGGAAAAACAATCTTGTTTTTTTTTTAATTTAGTAAATGTACTTTTCATTATCGTTTGCGGTGTTGCTGATGGAAAGGTCACAATCATTAAAAGAATCAATTCAACTGAGTCCCCGATCTCAAGCAGGACAGACTTGAGAAAAATGCGAAAAATGCAAACTTTATGTGAACAAATCAACTCACTGGGTCTTTTGCTATCAAAATGTTTATCGGATTATTTTTAAGCGGTCATAAATTGCTGTATGGCAACTTAAAGAGACAAAAAGGAGAAGCATTGAGCGAAACAAGCGGAATATTTGTGACATAAGTAACATGGCACAATAATAATAAAAATGTTTGCTATATCATCGCAAATTCAAACATTAACCAGTGTTGCTACAAGTGATACGTGAGTAGATATATTGAATGGAAATTCATTTCATTCAACAGCAGACAATAAATCTCACATTAAATGGCTCTGAGACGCTGAAGAATATTTCCATTCTTCCACTTTCGTGTCACTGTTCCAATAAAAATGTTATAATTCCATGTTGTTCGGTTTCCGAGCAATCATCCTTTAGGGGCATTGGGGGGAGGGGGGGTCTGAGGGGGTGGAAACCTATATCTCTATTATGGCAGAGAGTGCTTTTGCACACATTCAACTCAACGTCTAATCCACTCAAAATTTATTTTCTCTATTTATTCGCAATATAACCATAATTACGAGACAAACAACAAAATAGCGAATAAAATGTGCGAGAGAGAGAGAGCGAAATTAAGTCTGATGTAATAAAAAATGTTGGTGGTCGAATTAATGTTGAATCGAGGGTTTGGGGGTGTATAACAACAAAACCATCATCACCAGCCGTGAATGTTTGGGGTCACCTCCCCATGATGTCTCCGCCATTCTCCATCATATATTCTCACTTTTAGCCCAAAAATACAATGTCCGAAACTTCTTGGCTTCTTATAACCAAATTGCGACTAAATAAAACTTTACTATGGCGCGTGGTAATAAATTTTTTGTGACCTTTTCACTCCACATTGTGGAAAAATCGATTTTTGCAATATGTTTTTAGTTAACACACTGTACATAAGCGTCTTGATATCGCCCCGTCATATATAGAATCTTCTTTTCATTGGGTTTGAGTGACAAAGTGGATGGAAAATTGGGCTAAATTAATAGTATTAGGATTTAATATTGAGGTGGAAAATTACATCACGAAACAATATAATGCTCCAAGTCTGCGGGGTTTTATTGGCAAAATTATTGGTCAAAGCCGTTCACTATATATATATGTATCTTCTCTCGATAGAGAACATTATTATTACTCGCATGAAAAACTCCTCGAAATGTGATCGGAAAAAATTATACATCAATTACTGTTGGAAGGTCTCTCAGTGATTTTTGTTATCAATATTCAGTTTCTGTCTCAAGAAATTGGTTATGATTCAGGTTGTTCATGATTTGATGCGAAATTTTCCCTTTCGATTTGTATAAGACAAATTGCATTGTCATGTAATTCACTGTCTGCTGAACTCTTACTTTCCTATATAGCATACAAATTAATTTGTGAATTGAAAAGAGGACTCTAAAAGTTGTGCAAAAGTCTCATCAAAAGTGGAGTGGCGGCAAAACTGGAAGAGACAGGAGTACCATATGAAATAGTAATGAGAGTACTTGATATGAAGTGCAGTAGTTAGACGAAAAATAGAAAGTAAGAGAGAAGAAGAAGAGAATCGAGGAATAATGATGACAAGTGCGCAGTTCAAAGCTCACAAGCTTTTAAAGAAGTCTTCAAGCGGACACAAAGTGGTGGACGTCAGCGAAACTTGACTAAGTGTAAGTTCCATTGGTGTCACATTTATGTACATTTTACCATTGTTGCTCCTTTTAGCTCCTTCTCATTATATACCAACACTTCCGTCCCAGCTATTCGTTGCGAGGATCATGTTTATATTAATATTCAACCACTAAGAGAGAAAGTGTGGTGGTGTGTTAATATGATATATGGAATATGCTCACAGCATAGACGAAAAGCCTCGCCTGAAGGGTGTGTCGTCCTTTTTGTCTCTCTCTTTTTTTTTCATTCCTCCACGAGCTCCTCTCACTTTAGATTTCAATTAAATTTCCTCGCTACCGCAGAAGCTCGCTCCTATATGGTGTGAATTATTTCCGTAACCATGCGATAAGTAGGGTATCTTCAACGGAGAATATTCTCCCCCCTTCCAACTGTTAAGATTTCAAGATTGCAATTTCTCCTTGTACAATTTGACTTTAAACCCTTAATGCCAGTTGAGATGATAAGAGAATATTTTGGTCTTTGATTTAAATCCAGTCTTTGCAGG
The DNA here is from genome assembly GCA_918844115.2 of Phlebotomus perniciosus. Classification (NCBI taxonomy): domain Eukaryota; kingdom Metazoa; phylum Arthropoda; class Insecta; order Diptera; family Psychodidae; genus Phlebotomus; species Phlebotomus perniciosus. The sequence goes on along the minus strand of CAKKOB020000357.1, from coordinate 24,962 downwards.
AATCATTTATCAAAGTAGACTATCAAGTCACATGACTCTCCTCCTAGCTTGTCTGATTGACTTCTCTGACTACAAAATTATGACTCTCTAAAACCTCAAGCTTATATACCTGACTTTAGTCACAATTTGGATCATGTTTTATCATTATATGGGATTTCTCGTTAAGCATCCCTTTTTATACTTTGTTGGCAATCACAGAGATTACACGGGTATCACACAAATTGTTCCAAATGAGATCCTATCGCAATTTTATATCATTTTAGAAAGAATAATTTGCTTTTTTCCTAAATCCCTTTGAAGTGTGCTAAATCCCCTCTTGAAAATGTTAGCCGATTAAATTCACCAATGTCACTTTAGCGAACTGGAAAAGAGAGCTTATGTGCTTCAAGAAATACCGCATTAAAGTAATTGAAAAAATTGACTGCCAACCTCTTCACGCAGATTCACTTTACATTGCTCTACTTATGTATTCAAGTACTCTCAATTTTCACCGGTTTTTTTCTTCTCTTTCTACACATTACATGTATATTACATGTGGAAATGTATACATACATATACTTCCACAAAATTGAAGTATACGCACTTGTTTATACGAAAAAAGTATTAAACTAGAGGGTATGAGGTGAAAAAGACACCTTTTTATGATGGAATCATGTTCTTTTTCTCTTTATTCCTCTTCGTGGTGTGAAGGCGAGGTGGTTCTCTTGGCATGAAATCGCGGGGTATCAATTTAGCTGAACTCTGAAATGAACTCTTGCCATGTTTATTTTTCCTTTAAATATACATGTTTAATTTTCGTGAATTCTCTCCTTGTAACTTTGCCTTAAATATGGATATATTTGTGGGTAGTTCAAATTTCAGAGATTAAAAAAAATACTCATCTCTACTTGTTTTATTATCTGCTATAAAAGCAGGATTTCCTCTCCCATTGAGAACCAATGCTTATACCGAGAAAAGTATGATAAATTAAAGTTTAGAAAAATGCTAAAGGAAATAAAATAATTTCCCTTAGAACTTGGAATCTCATATACAGAGAATAAAAGTTCTCATTGCACTATTTAAGTTTACCGAGGACTGACAACACTAATGAATAAAATATATCTTGTCGTGATTTAACTCTGTCGGTTGCTATTGTTAGTGCTTCGGACCAAAATCAGATGCATATAACAAATATATTGACGGCAATTTATTAAACATTTCCCCAAAAACCACCCTAATTAGCAAACAATTATTGCAATGATAAAGTAATTCGGAGAATTTGGAAAACTGTCATTATAAATAACATTTCAACAAAATTAATTTTAATATAATAATAACATGAAATATAACTCAATAACGAATCCCTACAGGCTATACCGTTTTTTTATAAATCAATTTAATATCATTTAAACACATAAATAAGCAAAATTAAAGCAGTTTATAGGTCACTTACGACAAATTAGAAAAATGTAGACAAATTAGAATAATTAAATAAGCTCAATTTATGTGAAATAAAAATTACCCCGCCAGAATTTTCAATAAATAGTGGATAAATGCAATATCATCTCTTTTAAATTTCACATGTTAAGTGCCATTTGATATAACTTATCATGATTTGTGTACAGTTCTAATTGAAAATTAAACTCGATAAATATGCTGAAATCGCTGAAATTCATATGGTATTCGTTAAGAGGATTTGTTCAGAAATATTATTAGTAATTAATATGTAATGTATATAACGTGCCTATGTAAATTTTCCAATCCTCATGTATACTATGTGAACTATTTAAATGCCGAATAATTGAACGCTGATAACCCAGCTCAATTTATCGTCCGAAATTCAATTCCGATGTGGTTAAAATTTAAATATAAAATTGAGATAGTGGTGCCAATAAAATACAGAAATTTTCATAAATAATTGCCACATTAGTGATTGAATTAAGACATAATATTTCTTATTCTACTATGTATTAGTGCATTTTCAGAGAAATCTGCATCTCTGACCGCACATCGCATACTTCTCTGAATCAATAAGCTTTTCCTCTATCATCCAAACAGTGAAGACCGCAAAATACCAACAAGTATTTTTCCCTGGAGGCCCTCTCCCCCCCTTTCCTATGTCCTCACTACTTCATCGCAAAATAATGTGTTATTCATATGGGAATTATATTATGGTGATGTTTGGGTGCAAAATGAACTTGCAACATTACAAGATTTTTCTCCCTGCAGTCATTCCATACGTTTGTATGTACAACACTTTTACTATTTTAATATTTAATTCAAATTTCTGCACATGATGAAAGAGTAAGAGTGTGACTCCCAAGTGACTTGTGCAGAGCACATATGGAACATTGAAATCCCATGATTACTTTTCCGAATTGCGGTCGCTGTTCGTCCTGAAAAATCAATGAAGTTTCACTGTTGGGAAAAGCATGTCCGGATTTTTTTTTCTCTCCCTACAAATCATATAAACGATATATAAAGTATTCAAAAATGGTACAGACAGATCCTTTCTAAGAATGGGTTCCCCTTCATTTTAATACTCTTGGCAGATGATATTTTTCGGACAAATGTATTGACGGAAAAATACTCAAAAGGTATGGGTTTCCATATTGTGAAAGAGGAAAGCAAATATTGTAGAATTCTCTTCAAAATTATCTGTACCTTTCAATATCAAGAGGATAGCCAAGGGAAAATAGGGGCGATGAACAATACAACTCAATAGAGTAAGACAAAGTAAATAAAACATGAATCCCAAGAAGCTTTAGATAGCAAAGAGTATCATTGGATTTCACTATGAATAAAATTTAAAGCAAATATTTAAATATTGTGATACCTTTTCCATACTCAACCTTCTAATTCCTATATCATATATAATAGTTTTACATTTTAATAATGCAACCTCAATCACATCAATATCCAATTAAAATACATTGGTTTGTGCTCAGCATTAAAAGAGAGTTTAGAAATTGCAAGAACAATGACCACAACGCAAAGCTGGCAAAGCTATGATTCATTGTTGGAAAAATACCTTGTATTGTGAAAGCAAAAACTGTTCAATGAACGTAAAACTGAGACATTTAGTTCCAGCTTTTTGCTATTGCTCTCAAAGACTGAGATGTATTGCACTAACAAAGTCGGGAAGTACAAGACAAGAAATCACCGGATTTGTTGGTAAATGTGACTGGAACAAATCATTCTAACAACATACAGTCACAATAAACATACTTTTTGTCCAAAGAAAATCTTTAAATATTAAATGTGTCTCTCCCAGTGTCACTACAGCAGTGAAATTAAAGAGACGTTTATTCGGAATACGAGTGGAATTGTTAGAGGAATTATATAGGATATTATCTTGGAAATTAATCACAATTTAGATCAAGATTTAGAATTAAACTAATTTAACACCCAGTTCAGTAAGTATCACATTTATTCCTACGAAATAGAAATCAGTATAATGTGATGTGAAAGGATATGTACGGCAATCGTGCTAAAACTCATTTCATGCTGATTTAGCATATAAAGTAAAAATGACCAGCAATCGTTTGGCCTGAAAAAGGGAACACCACGAACATTGAATAGAGAGAGACTAAAAAAAAACACATTTTGAATAATCATGGCCAGTGGACGTTCTTTGAATTCGTGAACCAATTAAGCCTAAAATATTTGAATATTGAAGAATGTCACAGGGAATTCACAAAGTGCTAATAATGAAAATTGAGAAAAGTTTTAAATTTGTTTTGTCGTTTTTCACAAAATGTGACATAAACTCGATAAATCCATTAGACTTGTCATGAATAAAAGAAATGGTTGCAATTTACCCATTATTACCCAAAATATCTATCAATAAATTTGGGTGAAGAGCACTCGGGAGAATATAGCGTTGTAAAATATCCATTGGCCTTTTTTTTGGCAAATCCGCTTCAATTGAATATTTAAATCCAATGATCCCGAAGTATATTGTGTGAATATTTGCACGAGTGGCAAAAAAATGGTGCTTATCGTTCATTAAAAGGACGAAGAGAAGCACAAGAGGTTGATGACACGGAGTGGGTGCAAAATGGTAAATTGAAAAGATGGAAATAGAATCTGTTTGCTGGTCACACATCTTTTTTCCACCAGTTTGTTTTCGCTTCACAGACTTTCGGATATCCGTTCATCCACTTTCCTTGTTCGTCCATTGGGTTCTTTATTACTCTATACATGCGGAGGGAAGCAATTCATTCATTCAGCCCACTCTCTGGCACATCCTTATCCTAGGATTTCATTTCAATTCACTCCTTTACGTGTTTTCTAATCAAAATCGCACCAAATACGATATATTTTCACCGTATATCCATGGATCGATCACAAAAGGGGAGTTAAAAGCATCGCCTATGCACAGGGGTGCCATTTGGGGAGATTTAAATAGTTGTAAGGGTTAACTATGACACTGGGAGACACACAATACATAGTATTTGTGGTAAAACTCAACCTGAGCCAACTCAACATAATATATCATAACAATTTTCCAGGTAGGATTTAATAGGATAAGGATTAGGATAATGAAAAGCGTCCATGGATATAAACTGTTGTGGTTTGTATAACTGAATGCAGTTTTTAGATTTATAAATTAATTGTACAAATGCACAAAGGAATTATAATGAATATTTAATCGTTTGCTCTCCACAAAAACCAGCTATAATAATAATAGCTTAATTTTGAATAGGGGAAACCGGGGCTAATTTAGATATTGGGGACAGAATTAGCCAAAAAAGTCAAGTGAAACTCATTGGGACATAAAGAACTCCATAATTTTACTTAAAAATAAATGTAAAATTATACAGTTTAATCCCCAGTCTTCCCCAAAAGAATTGGATTTTGTTGTCCAAACATAATTTTGTGTACAATCTGTGAATATTAAATTTACTTAGTTCCTGGGACTAAAACCATGAAATACAGTGTAAATTAGGAAAATACAATTTCCACTGTAGAAAATTATAAACCTAAAACAGCTTATTAAATTGTGCAGGAACCATAAGTAATTGACATACAATTTGTGGACAAAACACTGATGAGAGGAAAATGTAAATTACAATTTTATGAGAAATTCTCTCCCTTGTCACTAATTTCATATAACTTCATCTGAGAAATTTCTCCTTTGAATTAAGTTCATCCCTTTCGCATCCTCATCGGTGTATAAACACCTAATAGAATATTCTATGTCGTCAATTCTATGGGAAATCAATAATTCAGCAGAATTACTCTTTGGCGGAATAAATTAGTGTGGAAATACTGTTTGGAAAATTGGGATTGGCTCACTTGATGGATGAAGTGGAGGTGAATTGTTCCCATAACAAGTATATTCAACCGTGTTAAATTCTCATCTTGACTGTATATAGAATTTACTGGTGAAAAGCACCTCTAACAAGATTAGAGACTTCCTTGTCTTTTGCACGATATCTCGACAATTGGTAATTTAATTTTTTTTCTCGGGATGAGTTTGACTAAGTGGATGGGCGGTCAAATATATATAATCTATATAATCTTTAAGGGGTGTTTCCTATGTATTCACTGTCCGTGCTAAAGCATTAAAATTGCTCTTTCCTTTAATTTTGACCCCGAGACAGGGAGAATTCTCCCATCACAAAATAATTTGGAAGAAAGGCAAGAAATTTGCCCAGGTAAAAAATAATTGAAGCACTTAATTAAGTTTAAATTGGTACGGAATTAAATTGAAATTTGAATGAGTAATGTATTAAAAGGCATTTAGCTGCCCATGAATGATGGAATATGTATTCTTCAATTTATGGACTGTTATATATAATATTAAAATAGATAGAAAATATCTTGCTGTCCTTAGGGGGTTCGGATATGTTTTCGCAGAACAAAGCTAAGCCTAACACAACTAGTGCTGAAAGAAGGGATGGTGAAAACGAGAGAATAGGGAGAAGCAACAAAAATTAAATTCTTTAATCCTAAGTCCATTTTGTGCTTTCCTTTCCCATTTGAACCCTCTTAACATGCCTCTGCTGTCCCTCCTATGCTCCACCTCCCATCCCACCCCCCTATGTAATGGTCCACCATAGTGGCTGCTGACACAGATTTCCACAATCACGTCGATATTTTGACGTAGATTCAACAAAACTGTCACACAATGTAAAACCTATTCTGATTTTGGCCCCTCTTTCTGGAGTATCTGTCAATTTAGATGCGCGGGTGAGTGGGTGGGCCATGATGCCACTTTAGTTTTACCCTGTCAATTACTGGTAAATTTGTGAGAAATCAGAAAAATTCTACCAAACCTCTTCAGGGTGTTTTTCACATAATAAAAATTCTCAGCTGATTGATTAACATTTCCCAGGAAAAATTATTTGTTTTTCGTTATGTTGTTGTTTTTCAGTGGCAATAAACAAATCTACATGCTATCAAGAAGTATATGTATTCGCTACATATATATGTATGTACCCTATTTAGCTCACATGGGGTGTTTTAATTATGGTCGTAGTATCAACAACAATCACTGAAATACTGAGCTTGTGGATTCGGTTGGTCTGTGTGCTGAGTGTTTTTTTTTTTGTGTGTTAAAGTTTATACATATTTACATACCATAAATTAAAAAGCAATTTGTTCATGTTACAGCAGTCGTTCGGTAATAGAACGTTTTTGCGTCTCTCAACACATGACGATTATCTTTCATTCAAGAGAAATTTCTCAAAAATTAATTTGAAAATATTAAAAAACGTTTTTTAAATAAGGATGGTGTTGATTGTGTTAATTTTACAGACTCAATCCTTGATATTGCGTTGCCAACTTACAAACATAAAACTCTTCCTAACCAACAACTTGGTCATTATTTTAAGGATCGAGAAACATTTATAACTTCTTGCTCGTGTTATTTTACCTCTTATTTTCTCTGCACTAATAAAGTAAGACCGTAAATTTTTACACGTGAGCGATATCCTGGCAATTAAGATAACCGCAATTAACCACATAAACAGAAAGAAAGTAAACAATATTTATAACTAATGCCTTTGCAAGAGTATAATTTATAAATAATCTTTGATGGGCACCTAATTGCACTTATGGTGGCGTTGAAAAGGTGGTAAATTCATTATAGTTGACTGACCGTAAAAAGATTGCTGATGGAGCGAATTAATCCAATTAGGCTTTCGTGGCTAAGCGATATAGTTTGCCAAAGATGAGTGGCTCCCACTTTGATAGTCTGAACACATGTTAGAGAGTAATAATAGAATTTAGCGATATCACACTGACAGTCACAGATTGATAAAATAATATGGTTCTATTGATACTGCACTATTGAGTGTTTGTGTTTTGTATCAATCAGAAAGATAAGCTAATTCTCTGTATATCTATCGATATTATGTATCTGGGTATGATTGCACCGGACGACCGATGCATGTGAGACATTCAATGCTGTGGAAGTTATGGGATCAGAACGTGCAAATTTCTGAATTATGCATCAAAGCAGAAAGATGAGAGAATAAGCACACCCAGGAGCAATTGGATTAGATTTAATGGCTTTTGGCATATGAATAGTTGATCTCAATTGTTGACATTTTTCACTGTCGACGTCCTCATGCACTTATCCGAGGGAGACGTGGCAAATTTGAGGAGCTCCATGTCAATTCAGAGCGCTAGGGTATTTGGGGCGCCAAACTGTTGCTGGCAAAATCATTTCACAATCTCACACCACATTGTCATCTGCCAAAATAGCCATTGTTATTGCACTCTCAACGATACTTATTGAGTTGATGGGTGAAATGCTAAATAAACATGAGCACGTTGGAGTGAAAAATATCCCCAGCTTTGGGGATTTTTCTCCTTTGGAATATATTCCCAAAACAAAAATTCAAAAATCAATAACACTATTGCCCCACTCCTCACCGCGCGAGTTCAAGCAGAGCATATATTTATAATAAATTCAGTCAATTGTGTGACGCAAAAGTGAGAATTTTAAACAATTGGATTCAGAGAAGCTAATAATAATTTTACAAATCATATTTGATGCACGCTCAAATTTTCGCTGGCATGTTACAATATTTTTGCTGATGAGTTCCTCAGCGAGAAAATCCTCCACAATCTGCATGAAATTGGAGAACAAAGACCATTTTACACGCTGAAGAGAAGATCACCATATTTCCCACAATATAAAATGTATATATATATTCACGAGCATTTTCAGGAAAATTGCAGCTCATCCTCTCGTGTTGGGAGAATGAGCTGCTCTGGGATTATATATTGGGAAAATCTGCGCAAAAAAACTTTACTAATAAATGCACAAAGAACTTTACAGAAGCTCCACTCAATTATTCAATAATGGACTAAAGTGTGACACACAGTCAAGTTTAAGTATCCCACAGGAGACAGAAATTAATTGCAAAAGCCAAAGGGAGAAAGTTTTGGTACTTTGCTCTTATCGTTTTCACTTCATGGCGAAGACGACCGTCCAGTGTCAAAATGCTAAAGAGGCGGTTAACTTGTGAGGGGATAAATTTGTTTAAGCTTCTTTGAACTTCCCCCCCCCCTCCTGTCTCTAATAACAATGATAATAAAGAATAACAATATTAACTTCGCAACTTTCCACGGAATTTTCATCATTATTTATGGATGAAGATGTAATTGAGCTTGAATAACTGACAGGATGATGTAGGAGTAAATTCACAGATAAAATTAGGGTAAAAATGGAAAAAGGGACATATTGCTATGGTGAAAAGTTATGCTAAAAGGCAAGGAAGTGGATTCCCAAATTGAATCACCGGACCTTTTCACATCCACCAGGATTAACTCACTTAACTTTCATTATACTGTCCCCAGTCGACACTTCAGACTCAATGAAGAGTCGCAAATTATAGATCGACCCACTTTTTGCGTATAAGAGACTTTATTGCGATGTCTGCAAAGTGCCTTTCAGCTGCTATGAATTTTATTTTAATTCATACGACATGCAATGAATTTATTAAAATTCAAGACAATAATGCAGTTGGTTGTATGTATTGGCAAATTTCTAGAGGAACACAGTATAACGTGCAGAAATGTTTGTAATGCAAAATTTCAGTCTTGATTATTGGTTAATATTTCACCCGCGTTTTATAATATTTAAGCTAGTAAAGCCACAGGGGCGCCGAATTCGACAAATGTGCAATATAATACTTTTCCACTGAAGTACATCTTTATACAATTCGTGTAGGCACTACAACAGTAATCTGAGCTGTTGAGTGCAATTAACGGCTTTAATTGCTAAGTTCGATTTATTAGCTAAAAGTCATAACAATTTCAAAAAGAAAAAAACAAGGTTCCAAACCTCTCCCTATACATCATATCCTATTCTGTCCTGATGGCTATAAGCCAGTCTGTCCACTTTGCCCTAATGCTCACTTCTTGGCTCTTGAGAGAAGTTGTGTGCTCATTTGGGGGATGCGATGAGAGGGCGAGAGAAAAAGGAAAAGCAACTGGTGGTGTAATAATTTTGATGGATGGACATCTAGTCACGTGTACAATTTATTAATGAAATGGATGAAAAGCCGTGCCAAGATGAACAAGGAATTCCATATACTCCCGGTGTATGTGCCTCAATTTCATGTCGAGCGAACGTGCCGGGAAACACTATCTCACACCCCTTTCATGGTAGATATTTTTCTGCCTTTTGCGGGTGACCGATAAATTTCACCACCATGGAGAGGACTGGATCTTAACCTACGACGTGTACAACATGAAATTGGCCACAGAAAGGCTATCAAATAGAACCGAGAATCTCCTAATTGGGAACTTTTTCGTTATAAATTAGTTGTTTGTGTGGTTTTACCAATTATGCCTAGAGTGTAATTAAGCGGAAAAGAGTTTCCATGTAGAGACATTCCCTGTGAAGTTCCGCAAGAATACATAAATAAACGGCAATTTAATTAAAATATTTTATTCAGTATATACTTGGTTATGGTTCCTATCATGTTGTGATAGACCCACCATGAGCTGGTTTATTAGATTAGACACTTGTTGCAAGTACTGTAAGTTTTAAAAGCCAAAATGTATAACTTTAAAGAGAATAGTGAAAGAGCTTTTACGGTAATCCAAGCTTATAGTTTTGAAAAGTTCTCATTTTATTGAAACTTTTTCGTAATCCAACTCTATGCGCAACTAATGTTGGAAAACTCTTTAAAAATAAATCATAGGATAAAATATAGTAGATTTTCATGTTAAATCATTCGAGAGCTCCATTAATCATTAAGAATATAAATGATATACAAACACTCTTCTACAAGACGTTGTGCATTTTTATCTAAAACTGTTGCTCTTAAATATTACAGTAGCATACAAACATTTCGCATTGTCCATATTAAATGTGACATGAAGGAGCTAAATAGCAAATGTTACGCGAAAAATGCTGTAAAAGGAGGAAATGAGACGAAAGCGAGCAGAAAACATGACTTTCTTCCTAAATTGCTGAAGAAATTCCATCAATGTTGATCTTGTTTCTATTTATCCACGACACACATTTTATTTATAGATACATTGGCTCTTGCTGCTATAGTTCACACCATCTCTTGATACCGTCATCAGGAGTGACGTCACGTGGAAAAGTGCAGTGAGAAGTTTAAAATTAAATCACAACTTTACAGGGTGATTCAAGTTTAGTGTTGTGAACTGAGCCAAAGCACTTTCGAATTTCCTAAAGTCGTAAATTGAAAGGGGAGTAACTTTATATTCTGTCTATAAAAATTTCCACATGAATCTGAAGAACCAAATGATGTCGTCTTAAATGGCAATTAGTATTCACTGCACTTTGAAATGTCTTTGCCGGGAATATAGCTTCTTAAAGTTAACAAGAAAATTACATTTTTATATGAACGAAGATATTTTGTTAGTATGAAATTCGTGTAATATATGGGATTTTCTCCTCCTACGGGCCAAAATACAACGTGATATAGTTCTTGATCTCTGGGTGGAGAAAAAAAGTGGCAAAAAATAGATAGAAGAGATGATACGAAATTACGTGAGATAGAAGGAACGAATAGAAACAGTCTGATTATCTTCGTCTATTTTATTCCAAGGATTCAAAATAAAGTGAGAGAGTGAATCGTTGGTGGTTAATTTTGAGATCGTTCCCAATGGTTTGGATAGTATCAATTTGATTCGCCACAGAAAAAAGCACCATTGAAATTCTCAGTCTAGAATTTCGTTATTCGGACAGCAAAGTCAACAATAATATTGGAATTTTACGTGAAAACCACTTGTCTGTCTGCATAAACTTGTCTTTGTTCTAAAACATCAGCGACAGTGATTTTGTGGTTCTTTTTATACGCACTCTTGTGTCCACATTGTATATCAATTTCTGGCACACTGTTGTGTCTGACTGTTTGCCAATAAAACGGATTTGATAGCGTGAAAAGTAGTTGATAGAACAAAATTTAAATTGTGAAGTGTTCTTTCGTCTGTGTATTTTTAAACATTTACCTCCCTTTAATCACAACTTCTATTGCCTTTTGAGCCACGAGCATGTGTGCTGATACCGAAAAAAAATTCTTAAGATTTGTTTATATTCAAATGTCTAACTCCAATTGTGTTTCAATGACTATGTTTACAATATCAATTGCAAGGAGCCACACAGACAGAATTAAAATAAAAGCTTATTTCCGTTCTCTCGTCATATTTGACTTTCCTGTCACTTCCAACTCACCCGCACAAAACTAATATATGAAATTAATTTAAGTTAAAACCTTGAGTGTTAAGAGTTTCAATTTCATCAAAGAACACCCTCCCCGCAGGGCCAATGCCTTAAAATATATTCAGACAAAATAAGAAAGAAGTCATATTAGAGGATCACAGACACCAGCAGAGACAGAAAGAAATTTGTATCGCTGTTTGATAGTGTTTATATTTATATCTGCACAATCATGCTTCAGTGTCTAAAAATAACAAGACGAACATATATATTTCAAAGAAGATTTTTTTCGCTCATCCACTTAGGCTCTCTCACTTAAATAAATTGTATCGCAGATCATCAGCATGGCACGTATCTGAGCGGAAAAGTAATACTTTTCACTATAATGATAATCACTATTCACAAGTATTGTTGAAATGTTTAATTCAGGAATCGTGTATAAAAATATAATCAAAAAATAAGGTTTCTAGCAACAACTGCGCAAATAAAGTTCTGCCATTGTATAGTCTGAGAGACAAATTTTTAGTGCTTGTAAATGAGTGTCTTTTACTATGGATATTCTGACTGTGGTTAAAAACGAAATTACTCCTAATTTTTCACGATATTATTGCTAATTTTCTCCCACTCGTGTCACTGAAGCAGCAATGGAGTAAAAAGTACATTAATTCTAAGTACTTTGGCGCTTTGCCATTTTCCCTTTTAATGTTTCATTAAGAGCTCGGCATATTGGCACTGATATTGTCTATTCTGTCGAATGGTACATAACAATTAGTGTTCTGTCCCATCACCAATGAATGAATCTCTAGTGACGAAAGAGGGCAATGAATCATTTTCAGTGCCGAGAAAGGATTCAGCAGCCTCAATGGCCTCTGATTTGAGCAACACTCACCACATTGGTGTACCCATAATTCAGTTGATATTCGATGATGCCCTCAAAACTGCCTCAGGCGATACCGATGAAGATGCAGAAAGTGATAGTACAAACTTTGACAATGTTTCCCGGCTCACTGTACAGAGGTTCGAATTTTGGTTTCCCACATTAAATCATGACATGAATACTGTTCTAACACCTTGTTTACTTTCATCTCTCCGCAATGGGATGGAAGAAAATTCAACCGACACTCTGTGGAAATATTACACTCTTACTAATTATTTGCAAGCTTAAATTCAAAAGATTGTATCTCTCAACATGCATAATAGCTCTAGACAAATTGTGCAAGTTTTCTTGTTGTAGCGATAAATCCCTTTTAATTAAAACAGTGGTAGGATTGTGCAATAAAACTTAGGAGTTTTGCATAATTTTGCAAAGAGGAATTTTTGCTTATCCGCAAATGCAAAAGTTTTAAGATATATACGGATAGTTTTACACTCAATTCAATTGTTGTGTGGAAAAAAATACGAGTAACTTTATGTCATTGCAAAAAAAGAGCTTGTTATTTACACAGAAACTTTATCGCAAGATATAGAAATAAGTCAGAAATAAAAGAACTTGAGTAAGGGAAGACACCACAAGTTCTTTATCTTTTCAAACTAAACCACTAAGGGACGACGTAGAAGTCGGACACATGTAAATTTATTTGCAAAGAAATGGAAAAAGAACATGGATTTAAATGAAGCTGGGGAATTGCTAAATATTCATATAGCCCCACTATATAAAGGTTTATTCGCTTTCAGTTATATTTCTCGCATAGTTATATGTTACAGTTCGTATTGAAATAGTAGATATATAACTATTTATGGCCCCTAGTGGATGGAAGAGCAGTTTCAGCAGCCCAAAGTGCACGTAAATCTAGAAATTTATGAATAAGAACTCCTCTGGGGTGAATCAGGTGTGGAATAGATTTTATACAGGAAATAACCAATTTATGGAATATATTTTCACACCAGTCTCCATATTCTATGCGGAAAGGCAACTTCCTTCTAGATATAATATTACTTCCTTGACCGAATAAATCACATTTATTGAGACCACAAATACACATAAAAGACCGATTTTACTCGACAATCCTTGAGAAGAACATTTGGTTATCTTAATGATGGTACATATATAGATCAGGATGTTATTTTCTGAACGCACAAGAAACTGTTGCATCCTATTTGAATGATTATTACGACAAATTGGATATTTTGAATATCTTAAGGGGGTTTGCTGTATATCAACCCCAAGAAACACATAGATACAATATATCGAAAGTTGGAAGTAGATTTAACGTAAAATTGAAGTCTGTATAAAGTTACATTCGAGCATTATAACTTTACTGACTTTAATTTCAGAGTACCCCGACAATGGGTAAGATTTAATGTAATAGTTTACGTCATATTGACGTAATTAAGTACTTCTCCTGAAAAATTAAACAAAAAATATAGTAATTTTCTAAATAAAGAGTTAATCTTCAGCTTAAATAACGACATCTTTCTTTGTAAGATTTATATTTAAGTTTACTTTACAAAATTGTGATTACAATCCTTTATTGACATATGACTTGTTATTTACTATTTTTTGACTCAGGTCAATACTTCGTAGTTAGTTTAAGTTACATATATTTTATACTTGAAAATGTTTCTTGGATACATTAATGTAAACCCCATTTCAATTCCTTTATCAACAAAATAATCTAATAGAGACAAAATAGTGATTAGAATAACACAATTATCCTTTCCTTTTTAGTGCCTGCAAGCTCTCTGACAAACATCGGGCCGATCGGCTTGCGAGGCCCCGAATGTCTCTGTTGGGGAAGCCGCTTAACTACAACCGCGGCGCACGTCGAGATGCCCGGTATCGCCGCCTGCAGGCGAGAGTGTACAACTTTCTGGAGCGCCCCCGAGGGTTTCCGGCAGTTTTTTACCACGTTCTAGTGTAAGTATGGGTTCTATTGTACTAACACCCTCGAAGGCGTTCCATTATGTATATTCAAACAAGAGAGATCCATTAATCAAAACTTAATAGTGTGACGACTGAAGATATATAAAGCGACGATTCTTTCTTTTTATGAGGATTATAAAAGTGATAAAGAGTGGGTGGCAGGAAATGAATGTCCCTCCAAAAACGATGATAAAAATGTATTGCCCAATAAAACTTAAAGTGTATCGCAAATGGGGATGATTTTGGAGGAAAATATACATAACACTATATCTGAGAGATTTCACACAAAGAAAGAGACAAACTTTTTGGTCTAACCAAAAGTACAATGTGTGATGCAATTTACTCAACAATATATCTTATGCAAGTCGTGGAAAAATCTCTCTCCTAAATTTAAATGGAAATTGAGTGGGAAGGAGTTTTCCAAGTGATTGTGCACAAAATTGGCATTTTATTCTTGGCATCGAAACCTTCATTAAATTCACACTTAAGACTCATTAAATATTCTAATCATTTGCATTCAGTGAAGATTCACCTGAAGATAAAGGTCAGAAGGCTTAAGAAAATACGATAAATTTCCCCATTTCCCAGTCGTCCTAAAAACACCCGCATAATCTATATAGAAAGGTAGAAACTGGATAATTAATTGTTTTTCATCAATTATGGTGGATTTTCTGAGAAAATTTCACTTTCTTGAGTGGAATTCAAATGAGAAAAAGTAAAGTGGCAGACAAAATGCACGAATTACACTTTAATTTGGGTTCATCGTCTGCTCCACTCGCAGAAGTCCACACATTTTATATAGTCGAAATTTTCATCTCAATTTCGGCAATTTCATAGTCAAATTTATTGTTTTAATCTTCTGGGATATTTATTATGGAGTGCCATACAAGTCCTAATAACGCTCCAGTTGTTATCTACAAAAGGTCCTATACATATATATATGAGAATTATATGCGTGCGAATCTCAAAAGGTACGACAATATATAGAGAGTTTCCAAGTGTTTTCCACTTTTCCTCCCCATTTTCACACACATTGCAAGGCATCAACTATGCTCACGATCTCCTTCGTCCTGTAGTTATAAACTTGTGATGGAAACAATTTACCCCTCGTGCAAAATTTAATTCATTTTCTCGTGAGTTTAATTTTGGTGGGTGAAATTAAATTCAATCAAATTTACAATAACTCGAAATAGGTGAAGCGACCCCGGGCGTGTGTGTGGGAGTGCAAAGGAAAGATTGTTGCTATCTCTCCACTCTAATCGCTTCATTTTCACTTTCCTCTCCGTCTAATGGAAAATCAATGTGGCGAAGTCGTGGTGTGAGCCAATAATTTGATGGTTTTTCTATGAAGGGCCAGAGAGAAAATACGTCATCCATGAAATCATCGTCATTTGCCCCGATAAAAAGTCAATATTCTCAAGTTCTTCTGCCTCCTCAATTTTCCCGCTCAAATTGTTTGTGTCCTTGTCACAATAATAATGTCACACTCCACCAGACAATTTTACCACCCTCAATCACCACCGACAAGAAATCTTTTACAAGATGTTAAGCATTTAACACCTAAAATTTGTGATTTTCTAAAAATTGCCTTAATGAATCAAAGTCTTTTGCTGTAGGTAATTTAATTGGAATTAATAGTCCAATATTGAACGAATCTATGTTTTGTATTATTTGCATATAATATATTCATATTCATAATTGGCCAGTAAATTGAACAATTTCAATTTCCAATTTCTATTCGGCACTATGTACATATATATGCATGACTACCATGCATATAACCACATTGCCTTATTACAATTTGTGGGAACGCGGGGTTGTTAACATGTCAAGAATGATAAGGTTTATATATGTGTAACTGCCAAACACAGTCAATTATTATATAATACATACTCTACTGACTACTTAACATCAGTATTTAAAATACCCTCAATTATAGAAAACAGTTATTCTTCTATGAGGAACTTGAAAACGTAATGTATCCTTTGCATTCATAAATAATATAGGGGAAAGGCGGTTAATATGATGCACTCTTTCATTTCAATAGAACTAAGAAAATTAATATAGAAAAGTAAAATACAATTGACAAAACATGAGTTTGTTATTCTTTTAAAAATAATAATTCTGCTATTAAATAAAAAAGTTATCAAAAAAATCAATTGATTTAATTCAAATCCAAAGAATTTCAAACTTTTTATATCCTCATTATCACTATTACCGATCAAACTCAAATTTTTAAAAGAAATCTCTTTAAAAAATATTGTTAGTTTATAGCTCAAATGAAACTATAAGACAACATGCAAACTAAACCAGATAATCAGTTTACCATTTTAGTGTGTCAACCGGCCCACCTTTCCTCTACATTTATATTTGGCCTCACAAAATCTCCTTTCGCATACGCATTTGTTTGTTTACCTTTCGTTTTCGTCCTTTGATGGGACACTTTGTCAGAGTTAATGGTCGTACATTCATTTTACAATACTTGCGAGACACTTTTCGCCCAAGATTATGAGCAAAACGGTGTTTGAAGAGATAAATCTGCTTTCAAATTTACCAGGAAGAAATTATAATAACCCTTTCCTGTCATTACGCAATCTTGTTCTCCTTCTCAAAACCCTCTTCTCTAACTTTAATGATGAAATCTGTGAGTGAGCAAAAATTTCCAAATCAAATGGTGAACTTCTCGTGAATTTTGCAGATTGTCTGTAAACGAATTTCAGGACACGTTTATAGCATTAAATCCCCCATTGATGTACACGATAAATGGAAATCAATTCCTCACTCGGATGAGTGCTGAGCACCATCCAATATACCTATATGTAAGTGAAGTAATTAGATTTTTGGGAAACTCCTTTTTCACACATGAAATCCTCCTCGCAAAGATTTGATCAGCGGTACGAAGCGCCACGTGAACAATGTTATTTTATTCATTTCTCAATATCTTGCTATCTATCTTTTTCGGATTGGAATGTGAAAACCCATATACAAAGCATGTAGGGGATAATGAAATGAGAGGAGGTGGAAAATTGCTATTCAATAATGAGATGGAATGCTGGAGAACAGAAAATTTTATGATGTTACCGTGTTGATTTTGGCATTGTGTCGGCGAAGAAGGGGCCAAAGGCATCGCAATACTGTCTCGTCATGAATTTTTAAAACCTAATCTTCAAAACAGTTGCAATGAAAATCAAATGAAAAATACCTTACCTCATATTTTCAATTGCTTCTGATTTATTTTTGTGTGAGATTGAATTTTTTTTAAACAAATACAATAAAAGAAAATGCAAATTATACAAAGTATTTTATATCATTTTAGATTGAAATACAAAACTTATCTCAATTTTGAAACTAAAGAGCATGCAAATTTATGCCATCTGCACCAATTGTCAACAAATATAATAAATACTGAAAAGCTTGCCAAAATATTCTATAAGGAAATAAATTTTATAGAATGCCGCAATAACAGATATTTTTCGCATGTTTCCAAACATATTCATCACTGCCGATAAAACTGAATATTAAATCTGTCAGCATCAGATTTATACATACAAAAAACAGTAAGATAAAGAGTGTGCTAAATTGCATTTAAATATTTCAATAACAAATTTCGAATAAATTGATATCGCTTTATATTCCGCGTCATATTGCAAAAAATATGCAATTGAATATCATGACTTTGTACAATAAATCATCCATTGTGCGAATACAAGTGGATGATAATGTGCTTTATTGAAAAGCTCTCGCGAAACTTTGCGCCATGGAAATGAATTTATAGAGAAAAGGGTAGAAGTGAACAAACATTTCCCCGGAAATCGCCGGAAATAATTTACGACGTCTTATCTTCTCCTTAATACCTAATCGATTTTATTACTTTTCATTACTTTCAAAAAATAAATAATTCGAATTTTCATATAGCTCTCAGCTATGCACAAAAAACTTCCTAACAAAGTATATATCTGGTTATGTTAAATTGCTTAATGAAACTGAAAATCGGTTTTCAATTGCAATGTGTCATGTTTGAATAAACAGATATGAAAACCCCTAATTTGAGCGTTACTAAAAAAGTTCCGTAATGAGGAAAAATGGAAAAATGAAGAAGAAAATTGTCGTGCCCATTTCAAACAAATATTTACACCACACATTTATTCATCAACAAACCCACGAGTATGTCTATATAGAAATGTATATTTATTTCAAAAGCACGAGGGGTCTTTTTTAATACAACTTTTTGCTCAATGACTATATTCAGCAATGCAGATGTTCGTGTCTGAAAGGACGACCACAGCAGGAAGTGGGGGCGGGGGCCACATGGGGAAGAAATGCGGGGGATTATTGCTGAAATTCCTCTAGCACTTGCGATCCCCTTTAAGTATGATTTTGTGGAATGAACAGCTGCAATTTATACCATGCACATTCTATGTAAATAACACATAAATTTGAGTATTTTTCTCCGTCCTATCGACTTCCGTGAAATGGAGCTATAAATGCTAAAGTGTGACTTTAGACTTTTTGGACAGTTGGTGTCTTGGTGGAAACAGTTTGCATCACGAAGGACTGCTGCATAACATTTCTACCATTTTCCGAGTAGCTTTTCCGTAATTAAGGGGAAAGAAATCTATAATGCAGCATAAAATGACATAAAATATTCACAAAGTTTCATCATGAATGTTTCACTCTGTAAAATTACCTGTAGTTCTGTTGAAATACGAAATACCTACTTATAAAATAAATGAAAGAATATTGAAAAAATTGCGGCTGTTTTGAACAACCTTAGGGGAGAAGGGGAACGATTTAGCTAGAGAGTGAATAAAACCATCAGCAATTTCTCAAGTAAATTATTTTTTAGTTAAAATAAAGCATAATGTCACGCGTAGAAATTATTAGTCTAATATTTATAAAAATCTACATATAGTGCAAATATTTGGCCGGCCTTAAAGGTTGTGAAAGTGCCCCTTTTCCCCCTATCCAACAAATTTTTTCCAAGCTATATATCTGCAGAAATTACTTCATCCACTTTCGGGCACTGCTAAAGTGTTAAAGCTCTTCAATTGCATCTCTAAGCTAAACAGAAGAAATATGCACAATCTGCGTGACGTTGATAGAGTCAAAAGGCTTTATCTTTCATGTCTTAAGAGAGTCTTTCAAGTGACACTTGTCTCATATGGTGATGTTAAGGTCACAAGTGTGGTCTCAGATATGGGTGAACATCCTTTGCATCCATATATCGTGGCAAACAATGAAAGTTTGAAGCATATTTTCCGCGTTTTTAAGTTCATTCATGGTGGCATATTCAAATTCACGATGGAATATGTTTGAGTGGTGGAGTAAGAGAGATGTGTGTGACATCATAATCGTTTCGTAAATGGAATTGCAATGGTTCTTTCCGCAGAACAGCATATCTCCGGCACTCACATATTCTTATACCCATATCATCATCTATTCTCAACTCACACACAATTTACCACTGATGCTCCGCCAGAGCAACATCAGCTGGCATTCGAGGATGTTCACAGAATATGGACCAAAAGGAGAGGTTGCGGAGGAAAATTTTCTCGCATTTAGTCGTGCATAGTAATCAAGTAAATTTGAATATGGTGTGATTTGTGGCTTCATCGCCAACCCTCAAATTGTCAAAAGCGCTTCTTTGGAGAATTCTTCAAAAGATAAACTCGTCACGAAGATGGGTTTTCGAGTTGCTTGAACTCAATTATCATGAAATTTTCTGTTTGCAAATCCTCAAGATTGTTTTTCTCACGCTTCACGGAGCTCATTCCTTTAGAAAAAAAGTATATTTATATACTATGAGAGGGTGATATTGAAAAAGGAACATTGAAAAGAATTTTATTATCTTTAAGCTTTCTGACCTTCTTTTAGAAGAAGAAAATTTTCTTATTTTGTATATGGCTTTCACTCTTACACCATCTGTACATCAATGTTTTCCCCATGAAAGACATAGAATTTGATATATGCGATGGAAGATGAAATGATTCTTTTTTATGTCTTCTTCTTATATACGTCCAAAAAATAAGAAGAGCTATAAATTGTGAGGAGAATGATAGGAATTTCCCCGGAGATAGTATAATATCGAAATTGCATCAAAGGGGTTTTTAATATACCGATAAGTAGTGAAACATATATATTGCGGGGTATCTTATGTACCTAAGCATTCGGATGTCCTTGCTGCCATAGTGATTCTAAATTTTCCCCATATATAGAGTAGATATCAGAAAAATGTGCGACAAAAGGACTCCCTCGTGCGACAAACTGTATACAAATTTGACAATTGTAGGTTGATTTCCTTACGAAATACGTTGGATGCGCTATTCTTCTCCTTTTCCGCTGTAGGCGTTACAGTATTGCGAATAAAATGGAATAAATTGTGCGTATTTGTGGCCAAAAATAAAATGAATATTTATCAAGTGCGAGAGCAAAAAGAGCTTTGCTTCCAAACATTTCTCTGAGTGAAATTTATTTACCCTTTTTATTTCCTCTCTGTGACTCATGTACGCCCGCTATGTATGTCCACCCCCATAATTTCTCAACTCCCCTCCCCGTCTTCATGTGAATTTTCTCCCCTTTTCTGGTGTTTTCGCAATGTTAAACTTAATTCATCGAATCTGGGAATCACTCTCTTTGTGTGCTGGATTTGAGAAAAATTATTGAAGCAATTTGACACATTAAAACAGCCCATGGGGCATTACTTTTCAACTTGAAAATACATATCAAAATATTGCGTATCACCCCAATTTGTGAAATAATTCGATTCGAGGCCCTGGGTAATAAAAGGACGATATTGCCAAATAATAAGCTTTGTGCGATAAATTCTTATATAATGGGAGAAAATATATTTTACGATCTTGGAGCTAAAGATTTGGGCTTTCAACTCATTTAGCATATATTGCCCCTGCAAATTTTCCATTTCATGGGTCATTTTATTACTAATTTTCTAAACTTCACAAGCTAGAATTTCGATGCCTCCAGCCAGAATAACTTTGTGCAACTGTGATGTTGAAGGGAAATGCAAATTTATGAAAGTATATGCATAAGTAAAAGTATTTAATTACGAGAACAGATGGTAAAATTTAATCACGAAACCAAATATGGAATATACATGGTGTTTGTTTTGACATTCCTAATTGAACTTTGTTGTTTTTCACTTAAATTGTATGCAAATATCTTTGGGAATTCCGCCAAAGGCCGTGTTTTGGTGGACACAAATTTAATTTTGAACTTTCCGGTATTGAAATTCATTCTCGCCCGCGATAGAAAAGTTTTATATTGACTTTGTTATTGAAGCTTCTCAATGTTCCAATTTCATGAGAAACTCTGAAGATTATCAAAATATTTGACAATGTATTTTTTTAATCCTTACATTTTCATGCTGTGTTTCGCAAAAGCAAATTGTGAAAGACGAAACATAAAAATTGAATCAGGCAAGTGATTGGAATAATTTCGGAGGTTTTATAAATATTCTTTCTTCTCCCCCAACGATAGGCTGAAATGTATTATAGCTTATTGGTATTCCTGACAGCTGAAAATTTCTCATAAAAAAAATAAAAGAAACCGCAGAAGATTTATCATTATCAATTTGAATAAATACGGCATTCCCAATGAAATTTCCACATTTTAACAAGACATTGCCTTATGATATTTTCTTCAACACAATTCCCTTGATACAGAAATCTCCTTTATACATTCTTAAAAAGTGTAAAAAGTGTCTTTCTAAAAATTCAGCACAGCTGTGAATTATGTATGATGTACGAAATATGTCTGCGATGCGGGAAAAATCAATGAACGAGTGGAAAATGGGGTGTCAGTATTGTAAAATCACATTTAGTGATTTTGGTTTCATCTTGAATATTTTATTACATAAAAAGTGAAACTCCGAATGTCCAGTTGAATTATTTCGGACAAAAAAAAACGACAGAGAAATGTCCGCATAATGGACAAATTAATGTTAACACTATACAGTACCGTGGAATTTCGTGACAGACTTTAATCTGTGCCAAAGAGAAGAAAAATAGCCTCGTAACATTTTTATTAGGAAGGGAACAAGGTATGAGCAGAAGGAGAAAAGAATGAATCGTGTGTATTTTAACAGAAAAACTCAAATGAGAAATTTAGACCCTCGTGTCTCTCCTGATAATGTCGCTTTCCCGGCCCTTGTTTCTCCCTTTTGCGCTTATCAAAAATGCATTAAAAGTCTTTCGTGTGTATTACAATGAAAATAAAAGAAAAAAAGTACCTACACTTCACTTTCATTTTCTTTTTCACTTCTTTTCTGGCGGGAGGGATGGAAAAAGAGAACGCATGAAAAGTGAAAATGTGTTGAAAGAGATGGCTTTACTTTTATTTTAAATGTAATTAAAATTCACGCTATATATATTTTTCACATTTCTCTTGTTTGCCTATCGTGCAATGTGTGATGTGCTTCATTTAAAATTAATTAAATTAAGTGAAAAACGGCATAAAAGTCATAATATTTTATGTTTATGTGTATCACTGCTGAGGTATGATATATCACCGGACTTTATGTTCATTCTATCGCCTCATAATTGTTTTTATTATTTGGATCCTTGCTGGATGTAATTAAACCACAGAGTTCCGCAGATTTTTCATACATATTATAATTTTAAGCTATATCATTAGAAAATGTTATCAATATTGCACAATGCGTTTTGGTAAGGGAGAGGTCACAAACACTAAAAAAAAATCCCTATCTGTAAAAAGCAGATTCGCTCAGTTTTAAATTTTCCCAAAATCTAAAAGTTAAATACTTCTAACACGTGCCTAAGTAATTGATTATACATGAGCGCCAATTTCACTCTCAACGTTGAATATTCTGCAAACAGGAAAGGCAAAAAAAAACCTCTTGATGTTTAAAGGCAAATATATTTCCTTTGTCTGTTGGTTTTCTCTATTGAAAACTTTATGACGTATCACCAAAGTTTTCCCCATGATCAGACCAATGGCGAATAGGTAATCGTGAGCCTCTATACCAATTTCATAAACTCTTGGAAAGAATTCATCTGTGTTCTGCTGATTTATGAACCAGGAATCCTCTTGCTGTGCCCACCTATAAATTATGAGGCACTGGAAAGGGAATTAACGTAGATTTTCTCAGTGAATGTGTGACTTATGTTCTTTCCACATTTCTGCCTGGGCCATGCATTGTTTATTTTTAAGGTAAGATATGTGAGAGGATTTAGAAATGCCCCACAGCGTGTATGGAACATTGTACAGACACAGAATACAACCTTCATGCCGTCAGTTTTTCTCCCCCCCCCCCTCCTAAACCAGCAGCGTAATCTTGCAAAATTTTTTTCGCTTAGGAGAGCAAAAGAGTTGACATTGTGGGAAGAATTTCTTTGAGGATATAGCTTTGAAAAAAGTTAGTTCACGTGAATGAATTTCCTGAATTTTACTTTATCATGAAAACACATAAAATTTATTAAGAGAGATTTACGAAAAAATATAATATTATGAATTAATCTAGTGGAAAATGATTGCTATGCGCGGAAAAATAAAGAACATACACCAGTTCAACAGCAAATAAAATCACCGCAGGGAATGTAACCATAAAGCACTCATGAAGACCTTAACTTTTAAATTGGAAATTATTTGAAAAGGAAGTGATAACTCGCAGTGTGGCGAAAACCAAATAAATGTCTCACTGTGAGGATAATTTCTATAAGGTCTCTCTGTGCACAACAGCCCCCTTAATTAATACATAAAGATTCTCGCTCTCTCTGTTTCGGTATTTACTTGTGGGACACCGCGTAATATTCTAATTTTCATCAACTTCCTTTTGCGTTTCCCGCCCTCAACCCCCTCCCAAAATGAAACACTTTCTTCAGGCTTATTGGACGTTGACACGCATCAGTTGGGATTTCAAGCTGAAAGAGACTTCCATTTCACCCTCTTGTGCCCACAAAACACGTTTGAACTTCACAGGGGTGAAAATAATCAAAAACTTTTCTCTCCGCTAAAAGGTGAAAATTACAGAAATATTTTACAATAAAAAAGTTTTAAATGTGTGATATGTTTATTCTTTCAAACCGAAAGAGAAAAACTGAATTTTCATGTTAGAATTTTAGGGGAAAATTTTAAAGATAGCATAAGCATTAGCGAGACACTTGTACTTTTTTTTGTAAATTTTGTAAGGGGAGGCCGGGGAGTTTTTGATGAAAATTTGACACCCAAAATTCGAAAAAGGTTTTTTAGACTCCCACAAAGCCTGTGAAACTTTACGTATAAACGAAACGAACATGAAAGTTTGCCAGTTAAATCGAAATAGTTTTAGTAAAATATTCCTTTTCACATTTCAGATTTTTAATGGTGTTCACATGCCTGGCCTTAAGTGTGTTTTCTACAATACAAGAATACGAGGACCAAGCGATTGATCTCTTATTCAGAATGGAGATTATCGTGGTGATTTGGTTTACGATTGAGTTTTTTTTA